>QNGE01005885.1:12005-37662 GCA_008508345.1 Paragonimus westermani
GGTTGCCTCATGATTGGAATGTCCGGAGTTCAAATCCCGGCCGTGGCAAGGATATGCACTACTGACGAACTCTAATGAAAACGAAACTCGAGTCTAGTGCTTCTTTTCGAAAGGGGCTGGCTGGAAAGTCTATCTGAATGCGAACGCTGCGATCAAATGTGAGTGATGTTCAACTTGAAAATGATAATTCTTGTTGGAATTCTCGTGCGTTTCATTTGTGTTGAAATATCACTGGGTGTTCCAGGAAATGACACCAGTTATTTTTCCGTATCCAAATTTTCAATGTGGTATCATTATTGTGTATCTGGCAACCCCCAATGACATTCTCGAAACATTCTGTTCAGGATGTAGTTTGTATAACCTGCAAACATAGTGTGAATTAGTGTCAGTGTGAACATAAAACGATTTCGTACGGAATAGTAATCAGGACAGACTCGAACATCAGAGATAAATAAAACAGCTGACGCGCGGACGCAAATTGAGATTATCGATCAAACTGGGTTTTTCATACAACCAACCACAGATTCCCAAAATAGGTGATATCGTCCCCAGGGGAGTGGGAGGAATACGGGGGCGATATTGGAAGAGCGGTTAGAACGGTGTGGGCGTGGGAGCAACAGATTGACGTTTAGCGACAAAAACAATACTGAATAATCAGCCTGTAAATTCCAACAATTTAACCGTCGGATTAAAGCCTATTTCTGCTGTTGATCAGACGTCTATCCGATAGACTCTATACCCATGCGCCTGTCTCACAAATCAGAAAGCTAAATTAAATATTCATACGTACATTGTATATGCGTATCACTGAATTCCGATCGGTTCTTCTCCGGTTATTCATATTGGAATAACATTCGAATAATTAGTGCTTATAAAGAAAAGTAAAATTGTTCAAAAGCACCACATGTGTGGGTGAAGACCTGCTTCGTCACTATTCCACTAACAACATATAAAAACTTAAGCAAAGACGGTTTAATGACCGTAATTCTGACAGCCACTCAATTTCCAACGACAGATCATTTTCATAGTCTTTTGAATCAACATCTAGGTGTACTTCTGAAAGAGGCATTCCACTCAACTACACACAAGTACATTCCGTCCACGTCCTTTCGTATACGACGAAACACTGAACACAAACTTCGACCAGATAGGAGACTATTCAGAATGTCCATTCGGTTCATGATTAACAGCCTGGTGTACCGATATTGTGACTGATGGATCGCAGTCGATGAGCCTCTACGTGTATGCGATCACGAGTGGAAGGGATGCTCATCGACGCGGGACAAGAAGAAGAGCAAACCCCAAGTATATGTCCAAGTGACTATTGCATTGGATAAATGTGTTTCATCGTATATCACACTGGGGCGGCCAAATTAATCGAAATTTGACTGTTAAATCATCAGAAAATCAGGATTATGGGTTCCAGTAGCCTAGTCTTACGCACGGCTTCGGCTATTTGAATGTATATATAAAATCACATATACTGACATCGAACGTGTTTATACGAATACAATAATAAACGATTCCATCATGCAGTAACTTCCGACCAGGTTTGCAAACGCGTCTAGCAGTGCAGCGAAGATGTGATGAATTGTCCTGTAAACTCCAGCGGTTAACTATAGAGTGCGGTATTGTCGTGATACAAACAAATGTGGCAGACTGTAGCAGGAACCGAAATATGGGTAATAAAGTCGGATACGGTTCAAATGTTCACGGCCGACATGGAGTTCATGGAAATCAAATAAATGTTGGCGTATCAAAAAATTGCAAACAGATGAATCACGTTAAATTCGAAGTGAAGGCATACTACTGTAAAAGTGTGAGTAGAATAAAGTTAAATGTGAAATTGGACTTCGCAATTGCAATGACACAGTACGGAAATGGTGAACATGAACCAGCACCAGGCACCAGAAAAGCTAGGTTGCTGGTCGCGTTGCACTCTACGAGTAGGATAATGGCCTTCGAAATGAAATGAGCGTGGTCTCCCAAAAAATTGGCAATCGCGAAGCTATGGAGTACCTACGGTATGTTAGATTCACGTTTGGGAGACAAGTTGTACATAAAATGTTACACACATGAAACATGAACTTCGACAGGTCTTATTAGAGGCTATGGAAAGCGATGTGATGAGCTGAAATACAGAGTGCTAGAAGGCGGGAAGCAGAATGTGAGACTTCCTTTGAAAAGGCAGTTCCCTAGCTTTCCATTTTTTACTGCAGCCAAACAGTGACAGTCTATTTATAGTGGGTAGACAGAACAACAGTCGGTAAAGAGTTTTTTGGTGGTAGATCACTGTCGATGGTGGTAGTACTATCCATTTTTTTACTAATGTGGAAATCTTGCGAAATTCGGGGCAAAGATTTCCTGGAGAAATTTTGTTGGCATATACACCCGTAAGCTATTTAGAAAAGCAGGTGGTACATGAATTACAACAACTTCCGCTTCACAGAACATACTTAAAAGATAGTTCTGATGTTATTGCATGCTAAGATGAATTCCTTGCGAAGAATCGTTTGTTCTACGTTTGATATTGAGATCAGCAAACAAGTGGTTTTTTAAATTCTTCAATGACCAAAATGGTTGACAGCTCGTTATCTAGGTGCGCATATTACAAAAGAACCTGGTCCGTTCAATTCCCCTGTTATAAGAACATCACCCCCATATCCTGCAAACTCAGAGTTCCGTACACAATATTAAGTACAATGTGTCGAACTGTTACATCCGATAATTTGGAACAATTCAGACGATTTTCGTCTCTTAAATACAGGTTACCTTCATGGTATTTTTTATCGACAAGTATGTTAACCCGGATGATTCCTAGTCTGCTACCCAAACCGTACGCCGTAAAATTGTTTACCGCTGCCATTCCGAAGCGATACCAGTTTTGATCTTGTCAAACACGGAATCACATCAGTTGATAAACGAAGGTATAAATGTCGTGTTTACTGAGGAGATGACGCGAAAACGATCATCACCAAAGACTAACTAGGTAACCCTGACCATCTTCTCCACAGTGAGTATAGTTTCATATATGTCAGTGGAAGCAGACACGTCGTTTGTACACCAAGGTAAGTGAGAACACACATTAGTGAACACAACCCAGGTAGCTGACTGTTTCGCAAAAGTGGCGTCGTGCAGCGTCACTATCCGACTAGACACAAAGTGGACTCAACTTTGACTGCAGAACTAATGTGCCGTCAAAAATCGCTAAGCATTATGGGACTGTATTACTTATTCTCAGAAGTTGCGACAATCTGCCGGACGAACCTATTCATTCTGTACAAAAGACAGACAATCGTCCCCATCCCTTTAACTGGAAAACGTCAATCTACCTTATATTATTATCTTCCATTCCAGTTTACATTCATTCACGCCTTAACGTCGCATTTATCTGTAAGTTGAGCTTGACTCTTACCATTCAAACTTCCATTATCATCATCATCATCATCGTCATTATCATCATCGTCATCATCATCATCATCATCATTATCGTCATCATCATCATCATCATCGTCATCATCATCATCATGATCATCATCGTCATCATCATCATCATCGTCATCATCATCATCATTATCATAATATCGTTGTGTCCAAAACGACATTGATCCGGCACTAACACACGTGGTGTCCTCGTCTCTCATTGTCCTACTCACCCACTATAAGTAGTTGGTATCACGTTTATTGCAGTAACTGATGAGAAGCAAGTGAAATGTCCCTGTATGAAAATCTCATCTTTTACTACTGATCTTTTTCAAATTCATTCGGTAATCACTGATTCAAAATGCAACCGAAGAGTCGTCAGTTAGGTGCTCCACCAGAGTGTCGTTGTTGAGTGGCGTTGTTGTGGTTAGTTTAGAGCGATGCACGTTGTTCTCTCTCTGGCTTGACATGTGGTCGAGTGCATGAGGCACGAGATGTCGACATAGAGATGTAAACTATTCTAAGGCTCACGCGGTCTCTCCACTTCCTGTTATCTGGACGACTTAGGAATACATTGACATTGATGCCACATTCCGTTTAATGTGTTGCAATCTACGTGGAAATTATGAGAATTTGTGTAGGTTTCTCGAGTGTACAGCATAATGAGCCGGAGGTCGCGGTCAACTGGTGGGCAACCGGAGTTCTTTTTGTTTGAAAACACCTTTTTGACCCCTCCTTTTGTACGTGAAGTACACGAGTGTTGTAACCATAAACATAGTTTTTTTGTATACTCATGGACTCGTGCATGACTGCCTAAGCACCCCCACTCAGCTGGTATCGTGACACACAAATCTGTACATTACCGACCTTCCCGATCAGTATTCGCCACAGGGGTTCAGTTATTTGGATTACGTTTCCCAGTTCGAATATCCGATATGTCAAAAGGAAGCGAAACACGACAATCGACGCTCACTGGCGAACTGAACTGATAAAAACCTGGCTTGATATTTCGATCAAATTTATGCATTTGGTCTAACTCCAGGCTAGCACCCATGACACAAAAGAGCTTAAAGTGTCATCAACCGCCCAAAAATCAATGCACCGTAGGCGCGATAAATTTGGGTTAATTGCAAACAATGTAGAACACAAACGTCATTCCACCAATGTACTTTCTCAGTAATTGTTACCGTGCTTACATCACTACGTCAAAAACAACTTCTGACAGCTGAACAACTTACTGACCTGGTTTTTATTTACGTGATCCGTGATAAAAATGTAGCAGAGACCGCTAGCTAGTTTAATGCAAAACAAGTCTACTTCTGGGACGTAACATGTGACTCTCAGACACTATTGTGACTGAGTTCGCAGACGTGTGGCACAACTTCCAACGCCACGCCTCAGAGTACCAACGCTTCAGGTGTACTCCAACGACAACACAGCTTGCGGGATGTTCAATGCGATACGATCCCAACATGTTCCAACGTGCAAATCTGGTGAGTGTTGTCAATAATTTTGTCAACCCAGATATTATTTCCTAATATACAGGAGTCCTTCATATTTGCTTACTCTCTATCTGTTCTACTATTGCGCCTGGGCCAATTACCCTTCTTGTGTAATGAATAGTCATTTTTTGACTGTAATTATTTGTGCATCGCTGCACAGCCCTCTAAGTGACGAATTCATGAGTTACAGTTAGATCGCAGTAACGCCTTTATCTGCAGAAGGATCAGGACTAGGAATGTTTAAACATTTGCCTACGTAACTGATATTTGTGATTACACAAAATGCTGTGACAGCAGAACGAATAAACCGAAATCTTAACTCATCTATCATAAGGCACACTATGAAAGCGGTCACACTGTTGACCTAGTCAACCCGTTTGACGTGTTATTTCTCAATCCGAATCCGTAACAGCCTGTCCTTCAAGGGAAATGTAACCATTACCAGCCATCCTGCTCTGTATGTGCATAACCTGTCGACCCGAACGGTTTTGTCCCTTAGGAGTGATGACGGTTCTTTCCCTATTGTATACAGTAATTGTTGATCGATCCTAATGTTGCTGTCACCCGAATGTTCCGTATACTCTGATGTTTGTGTGATGGTGGGTGAAGAAGACAAACGAAATATTACGATCTCGCCATATCTTTTTCGTAATATGCATGCTGCTTGGATGATTTCATTCACAATTTTGCCTAAGATTAATATGTATGCATAAAATTGGATTGTCTACATTTCGTACGTAGTTAGTTCTTCAAACATCCATTCTCTTTAAGTTCTTACTGTTGCGTAAGATCAGAGCAAACTGTGTATCAAACACCATCACGGGTTGAACAGATAAATAAAAATCGAGTTTATCGCAAGCTGTTGGAGTGGAGAGGGGAGTTTATGTATCCGTGTGGGTATCGTGCTTGCCTGTGTGAAACCCGCCGTCATCCATGTGAACGGTTCGCTCTTGCTCCGGTTTGGAGTGGCTTCGGGATAAATGATCAAGGGTGGTGAAAAATCTGTATGAACTGCTTTTGTGTACCTGGACATAGATTGTGGAGTGTGATGACGTTGATAACGGTCGCAAGTTGAGAGTATTAGAATAGGTTTACCGGAAGTTACAGATTATTTGGAATGTTTCATTCAGCTTTACCTGACTGTTATCATCGGTCAGAGTGGAACCCAACGGACTAAAACTAATCCACCTATAACCCGTGGATCAGGCATTCCCGAAGGTATTTACCAGTAATTTCCGATAGCCTTCTTGTGGTTCTCCCAATGTAACTGGTCCGACAAAAACAGGTGGGAGAGTAGGCACAGTGTGAAGAAAAAATGGGCTAACTATGTTTGAGGTCTGGCATCATCTTCGAGCACATAGTGAACGATAAGATGAATCCTGCAACGCGATAGATACTCCCGAGTGCACTATAATTTCCGCAACTGATAACCTCACCGGTAAATTTGACTTCGATCGGTGGACTGAAGCATTTCATCCACCACAGCTAACTGTATACTTCTATGTAGTAATTTTCGGAACATCTGTTTCGGCTAATTTTCCATCGAATTTGGTGAATTGCTTCCTGTAGAGTGTCGGGTGTGTATTTTTTACTCTGTTTATTAAGCGGCAAACTGTGAACCGCTTGTGCTCCGAAGGGGCAAAGTTATGAAATAACGTGTACTGGTCAGTCCATGTTTTTCAGATGAATTGACCTTTTAACTAACCCGCCCATTTTGTGAGACAGTGTAAAATGTAGACAAGGTAGCCTACTGTTCTCTTCAATCATGATGGCCTACTAACTTTGGGGATCTGTACGTTTGAAATCAATTGGTAGATTCTTGGTATCACCGCTATCCCTTATGAGTTAAAACATGCTATCTACGTAAAGCCTGCATAGGTTACAATTACGAATAACGTGATAGACTACTTATGTTCAGTCTGCGACTACTGGGCATAGGGGTGAACCCACTGTTACGTTATCATTCTGTCTGTGAAGCTTTTCAGTTAACTGAAGTTGGACGATTAAGTTCCAGTACAATGACGCCGATGTCGAGCTAACCGTTCTGAGTGTGACCACATAGATATGCAATAGTTACTCATAACAGAATGTTCATGAATAGCGGCGTTACGCCTAAGGTTGTGACTCACGGCTATGGTATTAAGGTTGTGGTTTATGGTTATAAGTTGGCCGTTTTTATCGCTAAAGTGGCCCGTGGATTTCCGTTCATCGGTTCCATCGCTTATTTAACAGACTGTTTTTCCTCAGTAGTATAATCAGTATGCCACACACATCTGGTTTGCAATCTAACAGGCTCTCTTTCTGATGTCTCACTACCTACCGTATTTTGATCTACCGCGTATACTGAAGAGAGATGAATAAATCAGCACTTTCGCAGGGATCCCCGTAATACAACGTATACAATTTCAATATGGACACGTCCAATATGTAAGACAAAGCGCCCGACATCACAGGCAGCCATTGTTACACCGGTTGACGATGATAATGATAGGTGCCGGTGATTTCAATATCGAATATGACTCAGCATATTTGCTAGATATGCTTAAAGGTGATGTTGTCATTTGGTCTTCGGAATAGGGGTCCAGTTCAGAGTCTACCCATGTGGTCCGCTTATTACTGATGGGTTACCATCAAACCAACGGTGTGACCAACGGGAGCAAACTACATTTCAGGGCGTGTTACACCTAAGGCATGAAGCGAATCATGAAGAGGAGCTGTCTGCGTTTCTGATGTTTCCTGACTTAATTTTGGAGAAGAGCGCGAGTTAGTTCATAATCCAGTTCACTAATTAAAACAAAGTACATAGCAAAAACCGGATTACATGGAAGTGGGGGCCTACTTTGATCTCTTTTTACTTGCGTGTGTCTACGAAACCCAGTATTGTTGCAGTAAGAAATTTTTGTCCGAGACCGTAGGCTACCCTGTGTTTACTGCTGCAATCTCCGAGAATCTTCTCTATTCCCTGAAAGACAGCGTGATATTCTATGATCCATTACATTGTCGTCATCACGAGTCGAAACGCGGCCACACAGTTTACCGATAATTTGAATGACCATATTGGGGCATCAAAATACATGTGCGTTAGTGAACAGCTGCATGGAATCCATAACTGAGCGCGTACTCATCAGTACCTTCTATCAAAGTCCAAGGAAGTGCGATTTGGGCTGACAGAACCTGCTGGATAATATGGCCACGGTGACCTGATCCACATTAGTAGAAATCCAACTTCATCGATTGCTAAACACCTCATGATAACAGGTCATCAAGTTTACCCATTACACTCATTCAAGATATTGTTACGCAACGGAAACCTGAGGTTACTGGCTTTCTGCGAAGAGATGCTCATTCGAACTTACCAATCGACGTTGTGCGCACAGAAGTGGTTGAAACAACCTGTCGGGTTGCCATGGTCATGATTACATAATAATTTGGTGTGTTTTTATGTGTGTCTAGTTCCTTGTTTGTCCTTATCTACATTATGTATATAACTGGCATGTTTTACGTTTGTGACTGATGAGGGTGAATGAAATGTTAACACATCGCAATAAATGTCTTCTTTCTGCTCTTATGTAGTGGTTAAATGGAACTGAGTGTTTCGAATTAGTATTATGTCAGTTTCTGAACCGGAGAAAGAAAATAACTATCGTTACCACAAGCACTTGCAACCATTTCCATGTCACCAATGAGTAGAAGCAGAGAGTTTCCAGTTTGTTCTTGCTTATCATGCTTGTAGAGTGACATGTTGGCGCGTTTCGGATTAAACACTGAGGTATACTATGAGTTCTGTAAAATACATTCAGACGAACGTCGGGCAGTAGGCAGTTGGCTTACAATCTATCAACTGTGTTGTTCTGCTCTTGGGTTTAAAAAACTATTTCTGTGAACCTCGTTGAATCTTTGAATGGAAATGACTTGTGTGTAGACGAAAATCAAATGCTGTCATACTCCATAGTCGAAATAGATATTCTGGACAAGAACATGCGCACATTCTCTTCAAAGCGAAAACGCTGTCGTTGGCCGTTCGGTTTGCTCGCCACTTTCCGAACATAACATGCACCGGGTTTATGTTTTTTAATGATCAGATCTTCTCGAGGTTTGAGAAAACCCAAAACCAAGCTTTCTCAAGAATTCTTTTGCTGATCAGAAGTCACTCGTCGTTTGTTAGTCTGAACACTATGATCACAATGGTATCTTTTCTACTATCTTGTGGAGGACAGCCAAGATTCACACCTACTCGCTCATTCCTGTGTAGAGTTGAATTACCAAATGTTTGAAAAATCATCTTATTTTCTGCGTCGATAACAATTTTACGGTTGCTTATATTTTCAGGTGTTTATGGCACACGAAGAATGGAATGTTATTTAATTCCTTGGTAAACTCACGCAGCGTGCCTCCGAATAGTAACTGAACGTGGAAGACGCACCAGACAAAATCTATCCAATAACCAATCGTGTGTTATATCGTGTCTACAGGGTGTTGAGAGTAGCACATGTATTTCGAGGTGAAGAAACCACATCCAGATGGTATGAATTATGTGTTGTGGCACTGTGTTTCTGGAACATTCAACCACCTGGTGTATTTTACCTCATGAACATTATTCACGGTTCAGAAGCAGCCAACTCACTGAGTAAAATCATTAAAAACGCAACCCGGATAACCAGCAATTATACATCAGTCATATTCTGACCAAAGGGCACACCACATCATTTCGATGGTCATAACAGTCCCATCTCAGTGGAGTGGCACAATACAGCCTGACATCCCTTATTGTTCCTAAGGTCCACAGTTCCACTGATATGTCCAGGAGACGCATTTATGTGAAATTTAAACTGCCGTAAATGTGTTACAACTGACACAGTCCCGCTTTTTACTCGTTCCATAGCGTAACCACGAAAAGCATTATAACCTTCATTCGAAGAATCTTTTGGAGACTTATGACTGATTCAATGAGTTCAAATCCAATATACACTTGGCTAAACTAGATAACAGTTTAGGAGTGCTTGTAGTTGAAATCGAGGGTCATCCTGGGTAACCCTGTTCACGTGTACAGATTAACCATCCAGAAACGAGTGATTATCCATGTATTAATGGCAAGAGTTTCCAAACGGAAGTGTGCTACAGTTTCGAATCCAATGATCGAAACTGCCCGACTGCAACTAAGTACGTGTGTTCTGATCACCCTGATGCTATCTGTTTAGCAACTAGAGGTCAAGCGATTTCTTTATGATTCAAACCCCAGGTGGTTGTTACACTACCAGTTTGCAGCCCCTAGCGTTGTCTGTGAAAATGTTTGTGATTCAAACAGAGTTCACAACGCCCGGTGTTCTATTTTTTGTGAGTAGAAGTCAACATTGTGATTATTTACCGTTAGTTGAGATACTACGAGAATTTCTGACTTCACATTATAAACTTCTGGCTTGGTGACCTGACTCAGGCATGTCAAGGGTGAAAATGTACCTATCTGCATGCGTTAAAGTTTGTCTCTCCGGAAAAACTTCGATTTGAAATAACCTATGTTCTCCGTTTGTGTTGGTTTGCTTCCCAGATGACTGTTGACTTGTCTGTCTACTAGGAGCACTCCCTGATGAGTGTGAGCAGCTTGGCTGACAGGTGCTTCTGGGCTATTCAATTGTGAATAAGAGTATTAATCTGTGAGAGTTCACACAGTTCTCAGGAATGGTTTATAATTCCCCGTTGTAAATGAGGTGCATGGTCCCATAGTACGAGTAATGCAGTACAATATACACAGTTGGGTTTATGTGACCACAAACGATACTTGGTCTGCGAGGTTGTTTAGTGCATAAAATCCCTTACGGATTATACTCAAACAGGACCACGAACGCGCACACACATCTGCATGGCTGACAATAGCCACACACACTGGAAAACAATGCACTGTCATTCGCCCTGGGGTTACGTCCCTCATAGTGCGTACATATTGTTCCAATAGCTTGTTTTGATCGCTCGTCTTCCTGGCTTTGAGATTTGTCCCTTAGTTCCTGAATGTACGCACTATACTGCTCATAAACAAAGCTATGTGTTAGTAAAAAGAGTCAAATCATCAGAAACGGGAAAGAGTGTGTTCATTAATGTGCGGTAATGTCGCGCGTGTAGATCAAGAATGAATCGGTTACCCTTAGAGGACAGTGAACAGTCAAAACGAAAACTACATCCTTTGCAGTGCTCATTTACCCCAAGCTTGGGACAGGTACAACATAAAACGAACATGCACCGACACCATGGTCCAATGATTTTGCAGCTGTCATCTATTTCATAATCTTCATCTGTTCATTCGGAGGAACTGAGTGACTCGACCTCCACTGTTCTCGGTTTGTAAGGCAAATTGGACGTTGCGACACACTGCAGTAAAACATTTATGGATTGATAGACCATCATATAATTTGGTCGCTGGCTGCATCCATAAATGAGATATAGTTGTCATACATGTGTGGTGTGTATTTCAAGGACACAATAGGCATAAACACTAATTTGCACATAATAATAATAATAATTGTAGAATGACACGCGTCATTTGTGGAGAAAGCACCATTACTTACTAGAACGCTGTCGGAGGTTTTTTCTTGTGTTCTGCCCTGACTACTTCCTTGCCTCGACACTCATACCCTCTGACTAATAGCAAGTAGTTAATGCCAACATTTCAGCAAGGTTACAATGTGACTGGAGCAAACGATGTTTTCTCCGGGTTATGTTGAACCCACTATTTCACAAGACAGAAATTTTTGGACACCGCAATCTCTGCGATTAATAGCCAGGCACTGAGCACTGGTATACATCATGCATGGCTCTCCTATTTGACGACAACCGCCACCAATCCGCAATCTTCGGCACACGAAACAGGTTCACACTAGGCGCATGGGCTGGGACAGTCACGCAACCAAATTGTGAATAGTACAAAAGGCGGCAACAAAATTCAAGTGGCCGCCAATGAATGTTTTGTTGAACCGGTGAGTAGTATATGTGTTCTATCCAGCAATAAATGACTTCATGGTATTAACAATCCTCGTAAATTTTTCAAGCCTTGATTGAAACGAAGAAATACGTTGTTACGTTCAATCCCGTAACTGTGACCTGTTAAAATCTCAACGGGTCTTCCCGACGTACTAGAAAAGATAATGCAGATGGACACAAAACACTAACTTCTTGTAAATACCTGCACACCTCATAAGTTGGTCTCGTGAATGAACGCTGGTTTACACCACTATGTATGGTGGTATATACACTCTCTGGGTCGCGTCACACAACACCATCACTTCAGTATATTCTGTTTTTTTTGCGGACCACCATACTGTTACACAACTGATGAACGGATTCATATATCACCTGCTACATTTGCACGTCAATCGAAAACCGAGTGTGAACCGACAGTTTCAAGTTAGTAACTTATTTGACACCCGCATATCGTCTGATATCGAATGATGGTGCAAGCGGTTAAATTGTTCTCAGCTGAGGAATGTTGCGTGTGCTAAATTTTGAAGACGCAGTCCATAGACAAAAATACCTAATAATACAACGTTAAAACATCACTTCGTGGCTGTCTCGATGTGAAGGTTTTGAAATTTAATTGACTGGCGAAGTATGAAAAGAATAAACGCACAAACGAAAACAGAATCGATCCAGCAGCTTCCCGATAATCTTGCTGGGTTATGAGTGATGAAGCAAACGGGTCTCTATTTATTCGAGTGAAATTGCTGCGTTCATGCAAAACATTTATTTCGATTAATTTTATACCTAAAACTTTGACAACTCCAGAGATTAGTCCTATAAAAGGCAATCGGGGTGTTGTTAAACGACTTTAATATTCTCTCTGACATGGTTTTAATTGAGACGTTGAACATAGCATGAGGTTACGAGCAAAACCTATCACTCTACGTTGCACCAACCTCCGTCATACACTTTAATCCAAACTGAGCGTCTAGTACCAGAAGATTTGTTCGCTGACAATATGAGGCTTGGAAAGTCATTTTATTGAACCCAATTATTGTTTTCTGTTTCGAATCGAGTTGATCCACTACAAAGTCCGGTTGAATGACTTTCAAAATCATATGATTAACCACCACGAGGATTTTTGTGTTTGACCTTCTAAAATCAAGGATATAAATTTTGCGGTTAGTATCACTGCAGCAGTAGCAGTGTTGTGTACGCAAAAGACGCTTGGCCAAAAAGTCGGTTTATTGCGCAAACTTCCGTACAGGTCAGGTCAAAACCTAAACCACAAACGCGTACACTCATTTGCACGACAGACATGCACTCAGATATATTGGATGACAGTACGTGGTCATTTGCCTCGGTGAAAGTTCTCACACAGCATGTACACACTGTTCCAATAGTCTCTTCTTGTCCCTCATGTTCGGGGCTTGTCCTTTTGTTCCTGAATGTCGCCTGTGGGTAATACACTACTTGTGAGTAGTATACTACTCACAACGAAAATGCCTGTTACAAAACAGTAGTAGTAGTAGTAGTAGTAGTAGTAGTAGTAGTAGAAACGTGTTTTTCGCTCCATGCTCTTCTGGGCTAACGTGGCCATGTTAGCAACCACTAATTCGGTACCGTTTAATGTGCGCACGAGAGCACAGTGGTCAACGCGGTTACCTCATGAGAACGTGAACGGATAGTCAGAGCTCGGTTGTGTCAAGGTTAAGTATTATGGATGAGCGAAACTTGAGTCCAATGCTTCTTTTCAGAACACGCCAACCTATAACATCTTAGTTTACAAAAGCTCACGAAATGTTGCGCAAACTGACCAAGAAGCCCAAAGGAAGTATTCCAGTCGGAATAAATTACCTTTTGCGTAACACCGAAACTTTTTAATGCAGCTATTCACCATGAAATCCGATCACTCTGGGCTTCACACTGTGAAGAGGTCAGTTATGTTTTTTTCAGGAGCCATCCACGTAGACATCGTCTGACGATGATTAATGGGATACCATAAATACTGCTCCTAATACAACAAAGAACCACAAGCTCTCTGTCAAGAACCCTCCACTATTTACTAGGCCTTGGGTTCCAGATTGTTGCGCTGTACACTTTTTTAGTATACGATGATGGGGGTCAAGATGAACAACTGGGGAAGAACGAGTCCATGGGAGGTAAAGAACTGAAGACTAGAAAACAAACAACAAAATTTTCGGTTTATTTTAACCCAAAGTACCTACTGCTCTGCAACTGTGTGACTGCAGGTGGATCCATAATATATACGGTTGCAGAAGATCGTTTATATTTACAGAAAGCGTTCGCCGGGGGGAATCACACATTTTATGGGGCGTTAGTGATCAGAGGCAAATGTGCGAGCCGTCAGGGTGATTAGCGAAGGTTGAAAGAAAACGATATTAATGTAATTTTGTGATCCATTCAGCAGTCAGTGAGCAAACGATCTTACCGGTTGTTCTTGGAGCGATAAAATGCCCAGTTGATTCCTGTAACAGAGAGTGGTGTGGTTTTTGGAGTGTTTTTTAGAAGCCCATGGAAAAAGTATCATGAGAATTCAGCGTGCTGACGGATATTCTAAAGGTCAAGGGATATCCGTTGCGAATTTACGAGAGGTGCAGCAGATCCATTAATCCAGGAATGCAGATAAGCATGATACCGAGAAGTGTGACCTAAAAATAACTCCCGTTTCTAGCTGAGACTCAACCAACAACGACAAAGAATCGTCTACCAACTTTTGTACCTCGAACTTGTAACCCTTAAGAACTACTTATAGTGCGAGAAACCAAAGTCTTCCTAGCTTATTTAGTTACGAGAAACCCTTACTTTTGTCACGTCGCACTGCTTAAATTGTGTAGGGAGAACAAACCGGTAAAAGCTGACTGTTTCAACGAGTACGTTTCAATAGACAGGTATCGAGGAAATCTCATGAAAATGATTGTAAGTAGGATGCCTATGGAAACGGAAAAATGCTTGAGTCAATATGAACGAGTGAAAATATACTTTGTCCGTGCACTTAGAAGAAAGTGTAGCGAAATGGTAAAACGCCGTCTGTTGAGTGCACGTTTGGTCAATGCGGACTCTGAGAGAGTGATACCCATGGCATTAAACCCCAGATCAACATACCAGACTGCGACCTCAAACGGATCAAGTAATCTCTCTCTTCTACCTAACAATCTAATTTATCCATCACAGTGTCTTGCAGAAATATGAGGATGCAGTCTGGGGACTGCTCGCAAGTGTTCGTTACCACTTACTAACATATGGTGGGGCTTCAAACAGGTGCATCTGCCATAGTCAATAAACCACTGTTGTGAGCATAGTGCTTTATGCACTAACCTCATTCAGACAGCCGCGTCCTCCTTCCCGTCCCATGAATGCAGGTCACTGGTTTCAAGTATCTGTATCACCATTCTGTGAATGTTTTGCCTGCCTGGCATTCGACCGTGTACGATGCTTCAACAGGTCGAATTTCCTCCAAAGATGATCGGTGTAGTGTTATATGTCCTACACTGTATGCTACTAAGACAGCAAGCTCTGATATGCACCCGGTGCTTGTGTCAGTCATAATCAGACTGGTCAGTATTCAGTTGGAAATGATCCCACTTCTCGACATCTGTCTACGGTTTTGTGTTCGCGAAGCGACTAGTCTTGCTTCACACATTTGCACAGACGATTCAGTACTGATATTATGGGTAGCCCATCACATTGACGTTTCTTTCAAGGGCGCACCCCGAATGCGTACCTTACATATACCTTGTTGGTGACAACTAAGTGGAAATGGCCACTGCAAAAACAGGTGAACACATTTACTCTCAATGGGAATTCCTAGTTCAGGTTAGGCTCCATGAATCTTGGACTGACCTTATCTTAATCTATAGGGACCAAATATGTGTTCACGTCCAATCACATTGTGCACGTTAGTGTGTAATTCGACAACTCCAACCAATTCGCTGTGATCACGGTCGGTAGATTTTCCAGTAGAAGCGAGCGGATACGTGGGATTGCGTGAAAGGTGCATTTGACAACACTCGACTAAACCGAGGTATTCTGAGGCCCTGCCGATTGATCGGTGGATGCCATCGTCGTACACGAAGAAAAATTCTTATGAGACTAACCATTTTGCAAACTTGGTCGGGTAAAATCGGCTGAAAGTTGACCGTGTTCTTTTGTGATTGTCAATTGTCAATTACTCATCTGTTTATCACTCATCTTGTTTCATAAGTTCAACAAATCGTTTGGTACTAATGTAATGACGTGGAGATATTAGCGAGTGCATATTTGTTTGTAATTTGCCTAGAGGTGTCGTGTTGAATTGTGTGACATTTCCTGTGTTGTTTGGAACAATCGGTTTATTTGACAAGCTTCACAGAACAATCGGAAACGCATCCTTCCGTTTGCTGACTATTTGGCTCTCCACATCACAATCCTCTCTCAGTGTGTTCGAAAGCAAACTGTGTTGACGTTGCAGCCACCTTGGTAATCATCTTTCTCGAATCTTCTTGTTCATTTCTACCTCATACGGGACTTCTGCCATGTGGAACCTTGAACATTGAGGAGTGAACATTATTTGCATGTTCATGTGTGAACAAGACGTGAGAAAACTTTGACTCCTCCCTTGTGTTTCACTGTCTTCAGAGGTCGTTTCTCAACAAGTCCCGTGATCACTGGGTGACAATTCGACACTGTTGTAGCATGCACCCAGGAGTGCGGACAGCGATTGTGCTCACAGATGTATTAAACAACACGCACCTTTGCTATAATAACCAGATAGGATAAGAGTACAAGGGTATGATGGAGTTGTATTTAAAGATAACTGTCTTACCTGATCGACTGACTGTCCGTTGACTCCGTATCCTCGTGCACAACGTTGACGTGGGGGTTTGAAAGGTGAACAGAACAAGTGTGTGAAAACTACCACTTCAGACTCAATCGGTGCGCGCTTACCAGCTCTGATTGTGCGTCACACCTTCATAAGATTCTATCTAGTTTTTCGGTCTACCTATTCTTATCTGCCTAGCCGTGGTTTGTCTTCTCACAACGACATCTGAGGTGTTTTGGGGACACTCATGCTAAAAGCTGTAAGGACTGATCTATCGAGAATGCTACGTGAGATGAGTGCATTGCCCCTCAAATCGCAACAGCGAGTCGAAATATCGTGGACTCACCTGCTACTGAAATTAATGCATCAAATCTGTGTATCTGTGCCGTTCATGGAGGACGTGCACGTCTTTAGATTGAGCAATAAGCATGGACATTATGGAATGGCTGTGGTTACACGAAAACACATCCCACACGTTCTTTTACTCTGAGAACAACCCCGCAGTCTTCGGGACAACTCGAGCTCAACCTCGCACTCTTCAAACTGGAAGATCTCACGTTGGCAACCACCCGTCATCAAGAACTGCAACTGTACAATGGACTTCATACAAAACCGCATATCGACCATTTCATCATCTTGACTTCAAACCGCCATCAGCAGCCGGAGCGTTTATTACGAGGCTTCCTGCAACACGCGATTGTATGTGCTCTCAGTAGGTCCCAACGATGACCAGGTCGTACGACTGGTTACGGATCGCCGTCCCCCTACAGGATCGTCCCTCGGTTACATATCACACCGATTCAACTTACAGCCGGCGTGTTCCTCACAAAAATCCGTCGCTGACGTGGCCACCCAAAATCAACTGCGTAATGAAGATGCCGATGTAGCACCAGTCATGAACGTTCGTCTCACCTACTCTGGTCATGCCTTCCCGTGCTTTCTGTCAGATGTGGACGCTACACCAAACCTAACTGCATTAGTGAATAATAGTTCAAGAAACAAGAAACCTCGAATGAGTCAAGAACCGCACATCTCCACGAGCAACTCATTTCTCAGATGTTGTTTTCCGTCCTACGTTTCACTGATCTCTAGAGAATGGATTTCACAGTCCAACTGAAGATGGATGAATACGGGTGTCAAAGAATGGTTGAGTGTGTTTCTGCTTTCTCCCGTTCCTGGAGTTGTGCTTTCTCAAATCTATGAGAATTTTCCATTGTGCATAATAACAGACATGTCATACACCAATCATCAAACAATTTGCTTCAGTAAATGAGTCCTTCGAAATGTGATACCATAGACATATGTGTAAGGTGTGTTCAATATCCCACCAAAATATTAGGTTCCGATATACTATTGTTGTCTGTAACATTTACGATGCAATGACACATACCTTTCAAGAAGCTCACAATCCTGTTGCGCTATTCTCATTGCATACTGCTTGAGTCACGATGTGGAATAATGCGTCTGATTTAGTTGTTCGCATCATGCCTCATCTTGGCGAATTGTGTAAATCCGGAATTCGGATGATGTATGTTTTTCGTTAAAACCACTTTGCAACTCAGGGGAACTCTACACTTTATGTGTCTTCTCGTGAAATTTTTGCAGTTTATCAAAGTAATATTGTTTACAGGGAAATATCAAGTTTGCAATATTGGAGAGTTTACCGTGTTCTCTGAACGAGTCTACTAGCCCCTTGATATTTCCCCCAAGGCGGTTCTACCGAAGATTTAGTTTTTCGAGACAAATAATCCTGACAAACAACGAAGACACCTAGTTCGTGTGATAATTTTCATGTCACTAATTCATGCAATCCGAACTCCCACTTCGCTCTATCTATTGAGAAAACTACACAGTTGCAAACTCTGCCGATGTGTGTTTCTATCGTAGCCTAGTTTCAGCTCTGCGAATCGTTGAATTGGAGAACATCAAAGGAATGATGTCTTTCGGATACTCTCTCAAATTTACTGATCTTTTTAAACCTGACAGTTGCCGTGTCCCCTGTCCAGATGATCAGAAAATATGAGAATTGCCCATGGCTTATTTAAGACGAAAAATTAGTTGGGATGTTTTGACCCTGACTGATAATCTGACGGAGGATCTGACAGTGCTGTCAATTACAGAGTTCTTACCATCCCTGTGTGATGAGTGACTGGATCGGTACTAACATAATTTGCTCTCGGTTTCCAACGAGACCGGGACGAGTGAACTTTGCTCCAGTCTCTATCTCCCCGACAAAGAGGTAAACGCCATATTTCAGTACCTCGCTATGAAAACTTTCGGGCTGCTTTTCACCTCACCATTTCAACCGCAGAACATTTGTCTTAACAATCAAACAGGATTGATTCTGAAGGGGACGAGTCAATATGCCCAGAATTGACCAGTCTAGATGGTAGGCTTATAGACTATTAATCAAACCTGCGGTCTATTCCGCGTGCAAGATTCAAATGCTAGTTTGCGGAAGTATCCGAAGTGCACATTTTCCTATATGCCTCGAAGGGGGATCATGAAGCAGTGGGTTACGACTGGTCCACTCCAAAGAAAGGACTGAGATACAGTACACAGCACTCTTTTGAAGCTACAATCACTTTTTTCTAAACACAATGGAGACTTATAGGAACTGAAGAAAGCCTGGCCAACTTAGCCAGTCCGGTAAGTAGTAAACGGGCAACTCTCCGTGGGTTCTGTAGACGGCTATCCCGATCGTGAACTCCGAATTCAGATTATCGCACCGGTCCTAGCAACATTGCAGCACATTGGCTGATGTACAAACCCTCGCACATGCATACGACCTGCAGAGAATTATTGCTTACGACTGTGAAGAAGCTCCATTGCTCAAAGCCTTCTAGTGGCTCGGTCGGCTCTTTGGCGTTGAAGTGAAGACTGGTTGTAAGCTGGGAAGTCTCCTCCCCACAAACACGAACAGCTACAATCCGTATGGATAACGCCAGTTGTTCTCCCGTTCATCGCTCACTGGTGCAAGCGAATGCCTTAGACTGTACCGCCGATAAAAATTTCTTATTTGTAGATTTCTGGACCAGTATCATTAGTTTCTGGGATTGAGCACCCAATTTCGATCGCATTGACCGATCATACATGGACTTTCCCGGCGTTTTGTCAGTCGCTCCAAAATGCGACATTTCTGTGGGTCAATAGGGTTTCTACCACCATATCTTCCCATGGCACAGCGGTAAGCCGGGATGCTTGTGCGCTCTCCTTCAATGAGCCGTCTAAACGTTTGACCACTTGTAGTCGGATAGCACGGTGTCGTTGGGGCATGCTTAATATCATGACGTTGGAAGAAACGGCCGAACTGGAGGCTATTAAGCTATGTTCCACTAATAGCCACGATTTCTTCTGGTGTCTTGAAACAGCGATCAAATGCCTCAGCCACCATATAACTCTGACAGTGGACGTCTAACCACAACTCTTGAGCTCGAGTCGCTTACTATAAACAGATGTGGTGATCAGGCATTTCGTCTGATGCTGAGAGGCGGAACTAAACTTAGCGGTGACATCAGTGGAACTCGTGAACTATCATTGAGTAGACAATGGATCATCTTGGTACATCATCTGGTTTGGAACTTCGTCAGCGTTTTGTTCCGTGACACATTTACGTAAGGACTCTGTTGGCATCGTTGGTATTCTTAATTACATAATCAATTTCATTGCTTTATCCTATATTCCAAATGAATTATTTTAGGTTGACTCTAGTATGCACATGTTATGATTGGTACCATACAATCTTTAGTTCATGTCTTGAAACGAAAAATTACCGGTACTCGTTGGTGGGCTCATCATGAATGAGTGAGCCCTGTAGACACACTTGCTAATCGCTCTCAAGTTCAGATCGTTCTAATCTACCAACTGAAGCTCCTGTTTGTTGACGTTCGTTAGTCTACAAGGAATGAGTGCCTAAATCACGAACTTCTTTTTTACCTTGAAGTTCAGGCACATCGGTTGATAGTCACGAACGTCCGCCTCTGGCTTGATTCTCGTAGTCACTTGTTCGGGGTGGTAAGTTAAGAAGTGATGCATGAAATTTGGTCAAAAAGCCAGTGCTGAAATGAAGGCCATGAGATAAACTTTGTACCGAAAAATTCTGTCGGCTGCTGGGAAGGTTGTAAGGTGCGTGGATTTTGGTGTTAACGGCAGGTGGAAAAGCACTTCAATTAAATTCACTTTTGTGAAGAAATCAGCACAACCAGCTTGACCGGTAAATTGTCAGCCGCTGGGATCACGAATTTATCCACCAAAATTCCGTTCTTGCCGCACTGCATTTTCGAATTGCGCCGTCCGATTTTGATACAAGGATCATCGGATGGACCTGATATGGACTATTGGTTTTTTCGACTATTTACTTTTCGGGAACATTTCATCTATGCCAGGAATAACGGATTCTTGCTTGAATAGACTGATCAGTTGCGGTTGTGTTAACAACAAATGTTGTGGTGTATCCGATGGGCAGCAGAAGGTCTTCGGCTAGCTGAATATATGAGCAAGTTACAGCGTGTATTTTTCAGAGCCAAATGTGATCATCTGGCAAACGACATCATGCACAAACTGAAGAGCGCCCTAGCCCGTACGTATATGGCTGCCCAATTACGCTTGATTCGAACTACCAAAGGACTCGTTCTACACAATCGACAACGCAGTCGGTCTGACCATTCTGTCTCTCACGTTGTCTATCAGTTCACTTGCAGCTGCGGTGACGGTTTGCATAGGCAGAACAGACCGACGGCTATCTCAGCGTGTGGCCGAACACCTCCCACACTGGTTAAAACAGCGCATGACACAACTGGAAAGCGATGGATCGGTTATTCGAAGCCCTGCGTCATCGATTGCCAGACACATCATGATAACAGGTTACCAGATGGTCCCACTTAACTCTTTCAAAATATTGTTACGTCAGCAGAACCCGAAGCTACTGGCATTTAGCGAAGCCATGCTGATTAGAGCTCACCAGCCGGCGCTATGTGCACAAAAGTGGGTGAAGCTACCTATAGGGTTGCCGTGGTGGTGATGACATAATACGTAGTGTGATTGTATGCGTGTCCATACCCTGTCTATCCCTAATTGTCCCTCATATATAACTTGCATGTTTTACGTTTGCGACTGATGAGAGTAAACGAAATGTTAACATGTCGTAACATGTCTTCTTTCTGCACTGATGAAAAGTGTAGAGCAGCAAAATCTTCACGTGGTCAGTTGAAGGTGCCATTTCTGGGGCCATTGTTGTATTCCGGTCGTACAGAGCTGGACTATTTGGAGAATCCACTTATACAACAACAGCAAATGCTGTTGTTTGCAGTTGCACACCCACCGCACGGTTATCTTGAATATGAACAGGTAAATGAGGGTAGACACTAAACTTACTGGCTGAAGAATATAATGGTGTAATGCTTGAATTCCCTTCATACACACTTGAAAGTGTGTTCATTAAGTGAGTAGCGGAAACCAGTTCACCATCAGTTACTGTCCTCTGCCACCGTGCATAGTTGTTTACAGCCCGAGTGTCAACTGAGGGGTATTTAGGCTCCGGAAACAACTAATTTTTGCTTCCTAAGGAAAGTGGAATTATGCATGGAGTAGATAGATTCTGTCATTAGGGATGACAAGGCATTACTGAAGGCATCCTGACCCAGGTTTACCCGTTGATAGAATCTGCAAATTGGACAAAATGTCCTTCTCTACTGCAGAAGTGGCAAGCAAGTTTACGAAACGCACATGCCTCATAGTTTGCATTATGTCCGTCACCGCCACAACAACAATAGACTGAGAAAATTGTCGAACGTGTGAGAACGTCTTGGTGATGTTCGCATTGTCAATTTTTCTACTGAACACTGTCGATTGTTGAACTGTTGCCGAATTAATACGTATCAAATTAAAAGGTCGGTCCCGGACAAACTTCGTTGTATCCTATGTAATTAGTGTCTCATGGACACAAGTATCTCCCATTCAATGAACGGAACACCATAGTAGACAGTGTTCGACAGATGAAGCGGAAGCTAGCCCAGTGTGAAGGCACATTGGATGAGCTGTCAGAAGACGATCGTGCAGATTTTGAAATGTATGTTAACAGTATTTGAATCAGGCTAACAGACATCAGAATGACCCACCTGTGCAATCAGTTGAATACTGTGAAACCGTGCGCCAAATTTCCAAGTAATCCTGAGCGGTATGTTCATAACTTCTCCTCCTTAAATTTGAACAGAATTTTGCTTGAGGCGCTGTCACTAGAACCTAATTTTTGTTATCCACGTCGTAAGAGTAGCTAGCTTGATTTAGAAGTACAATTTGAAAATTTGTGTGATCAGTTAGCTGCCCTAACTCCGTCGTCAGCTTTAAACGAAGAGAGACTGGAATCAACGTTGGTGAACTCGTGCTATCAGTATCTAAACTACATGCCGCAAGTAAAACAGCTCTTGACAAAGCAGCATTTAGATGCATTGAGTTGTTTACAAAAGAACGAGCGTATAATACTATTCAGACCGGATAAGCGAACAGGAGTTGTCTCAATGAGCGGGATTGATTACGTTACCAAAATGAACGATATACTGGCTGATAGTTTAAAAGTCATGAAGATGAGTACGGAGAAGGACAAAACACCAGTTATAGAAAAGGCGATATCTAAAACGTTGCGTGTAATGAAACAGAGGGGGATAATTGACCCGGCCACTTTCGAGGGCATCCGTCCTGCTGGAACAATAATCCTTGTGTTATACGGTCTGCCCAAAGTGGACAAAGCAAGTTTGCCTCTGATATCCATTTTGGATACGTGCAATTCGCCTTATCATGCTTTGGACAAATGGCTTGCCGGTCTACTCGAACCAATCAGGGTGGAGCTAGCAAAACACAGTCTCCGGGATACGTTTCATTTCATTGACGCAATCCAAGAACTGAACCAAAACAATCAAAACATGTTCTCATTCGATGTTGCCTCGCTATTCACGAACGTGCCTCTACAAGAGACAGTTGACTACTTATGCAGTTACATCGAGCGTAACAACAAACATGTGGATGTCCCAAAAGATGAGCTGAGAGAACTGTTGGTGCTTTGCACATGTAAAGTTCACTTTCTGTTCAGCAATGTAATCTAGTGACAGAGATGGAGTGGCAATGGGCTTGTCTCTAGGTCCTCTGATAACTGACGTTTTCATGAGCCAACTGGTGACTTACAAATTGAGTACGATTATTGAATGCTGGTGATATTTTTTGCGTTGTTCATGAGAATGCTAACATGAACAGAGTTATGGTAGCTATTAATTCAGCCCATAACAGCATTAAATTCACCAAGGAGTCAGACAACAGTGGTCAAATAAATTTTTTGACGTTGTCCTAGTAAGAAGCGAAGATGGTTCAATCCGACGAAATGTGTACAAAAAACAGACTTGGAGTGGCCAGTACATACACTTCGACAGTTTTGTTCCGTTAAATCAAAAGTGAAACCTCATACGATGCCTGACGGGTAGGGCGTTAAAGATCTGCACCTCTGACGTTTTACATACTGAGCTAGACTTTCTACAAGAAGTGTTCATGCAGAATGCCTACCCAATGCGTTTCATTCAGAATGCGATGCAGGCGGTAGAGTTGAAACTTAAGCCACCCTCTGTGAATAAGAAACTTGAGTTTATTAGTCTTCCTTTCAAGGGAGATCCCATGGCCGAAGTTGTCTCAAGAAAGCTCAGAGAGCCAGTCGCAACAACCTACCTTGCCGCTCAGTTGTGCGTCAGTTTGCGTTCAACACCCTTTATCATGTTATAACTCATAGACAAACTTCCATGTTCTACAACCATTTATTGTGTGTACTCATTTGTTTGCTCGTGTCGAGCATCATATATTGGTCGTAATACAAGGCGGTTATCGGACAGAGTGCGTGAGCACCACGTTGCGCGGTTGGTGTGATTAAAATGGTTTCAAGCGCGATTGTTGCTCACTTGACCGACTCCACTCATTCTGTCAGTAAGAAAGAAGCTTTTCGGGTTGTTTACCGAGTGCCAAGGAATCGATCAAAAGTGTTGAGATTTCGAATGTTGACCGTTGCCGAAGCCATCAGCATCCGATTGCGCAACCATGACCTCTGTGCACAGAAGAAGTTCGTGCGGACACCTAACCTCCCGTGACCCACAATCAAACAAGCCTACGATATGGAACAGTGACTGCGTAATTGATAACCAACACGCCGCCCATGACCTGTATTGACCGTTTTTCTGACTCGCCCTAGTCACTGTTTTCGTATTTATTGTGTTGTAATAAACCTGATGATCAAACACAGAAAACAAGCCTTGTTTCCTACTTTGTCGTTCTCATGACTTCAATGGGTATTTTCGAACCAATCTCCCATCCAGGCAATTGGTTGATAAAGTCGTCCGACAAGTTCGTGTAATGCGACGCCAGAATTGTGCTAATGTTCGGACGCAAACTGTATTAACCCATACAGGCATTAACAGAGATACAGAGAACGCGTCATTCAGAAACTGTGAAAACCATAGTGTGAAATGAACATGCGCTGGCATCATTCACATGTGGGCGGATGAATCCGCCATTGGTCGGTGATGGTGCGACCAATCAGAACGCAGTTTGCACGAGCGTGGACACACAGGCGGCAATGACGCACGATACTGCATGAATTGCGTGTTTTCTGCAGGACAACCAAACAAAGCGACACCGTCCGCATGCCCAGGAAAAGTCAATTCACCATCCAGTACAAGCTGCACTCCGAGATCCTCGAAGCCTCTGACTGCTCCCTCCAAAATATTGTCCATCGATCACTTAAGAAGAAAGGGAGTTCGAACATCCCCGTCGAACGCCACTTGACTTGGAAACGAGGTAGCAGCCCATAAGATGCACTATGTACTTATAGGGAACATGCAGCGACTCCAACACGCTGGCAGACCGCACTGAGTCTTCTCCCCTAGGGCGTATCGAGTAAATGAGTCGAAAGCAGGCTTTACGCCCGAAAATACCA
>QNGE01005886.1:0-12829 GCA_008508345.1 Paragonimus westermani
GATGATGATGATGATGATGATGATGATGATGATGACAGTAACGAGAATCTGACGAATCACGGGGTTTCAAGCATAAACAGAATAACAGACAGAGATTCTGGTGTGAAACCTCGTAGCACACCGCTGGCCTCGCTGTATCCACCTGAAAAGGCCGCATTCAGTTTGACGTTAAAGCGGCAAACTTTGAAGTCGTTTTTTCTCTACCATAGTAACGGAACTGCACAAACTGTTCAATTGTCTACTCAATCGATGGCCTCATACAAGTACAGACATTTCATCAGCCCGGTTTGCTTTAAGGAAGGCAGCCTTTTTTCAATATTCTTATGAATGAATAACTTGATAACACACGACTATCTCTTTCATAATTCACGTTGGCTGTCAAACAACGTTGTATGTCTAATGGAGTGCTTGGGGAGCTGGTTATATGTCAAGTTGTTAATGGTTCATTTGGTTGGTAATTAGCGGGTTCGTGGCGAACACTACTTTTGGGGACGAGTGTACACTCTTCCCCGGGTTGTGAAATGCCTGTCTTCCTGAAGAGGTCCATTAAGAACTTCATGATGGTCGTGATAACTGTTTAGAACACTTCTTTGGTACCAGAGAACATATGAGATCAAGACTTGAATACACGGCATTGGGAGAACGTGATGTGCGGTTTGAACTCAACTGTTCCAGGATTTCTATAGTGTATGGGCTGACTGTGCGGGACCTGTGGCAAACACATTTGGATTTTAGCTATGGGGACTGTTGACTTATCTGTTTGAGACCCTTGTTCCCTGTGAATGACACAAGTGTGAGATTGCGGGACTGTTCCCGGTGCTGTAGAATAGGTTCGAATTCACACTACACTTGTTTCCCAGATCTAGCTCGTGCTGACGTTTATCGGCTCGCACAACTGTTACCCGGCTTTCTCATTATTCAGTGCTCATTGTATGTTTTTACAGTTCTCTCCAATTGGTAAGTACTTCAGGCTGGTCATTTTGCTATCAGTAAACATGTTATGGAGTGCGGAAGTAGTTTTTTACTTTCGGATCGTCTAGGTTGCCTGATCAGAACACTCCTGTCGACGAATTTAGTAAAAGCTTCCGCAATAAACTGCGGTTAATCACCGAGTGGCCAACAAGCTGAGGTGTCAAATCATCACGTGTTGCTTAAGTTCTTGTGAAGTGTTTGTCACTTCATTTGTCTTTTTCGTGCCAGACGTACATGGTTGTCAGGGTTATTCTTCCGCTTTGTAAAGGTTCTTTAGGGAGTTTCAAGTCGGGGGAGCATCTCTAGCTCATTTATTAACTCAAATATGATAGGTACATGGTCACGACGGCAAAGGCGGAACGTTGCTTTGTAAGTCATTGCTTATGTGCTTTGCGCTGATCAAAATGTAATTTAATTTGAGGTTTTCAGAGAGACTGCCAGTGGTGTGAACTCTGACACTTCCTTTCAATTTGGAGGTGTAACCTTGTGTAGGCGCTTTTCAAAGGAAATAGTAAAGCATCAGTAAGGGTTTTATCTTAGTTGTTTCAATTTATGTGAATCACCAGAAACATTCACTCGCGCCGAGACCACCTGGTAATAGCTTCTCTGTTCAACAAAGGAGTCAGAAGATGTTGAACATACCATGGAGAAATTGGCTTGAACCTAGTCTTAACTTGTGTTTTGGCACTCACAGTTTGTCGAAGCATTGCTTGTCAAATGGCAGGTATTAAGAAGGGACAGACATGGTTTTATCCCCGACGGGGTGCATTGGTCACTTTTTCACTCTTTGTCAAATGGTGAAGCGGCGCAGTGCATACAACCGGCCAACAACTGTCGTTTTTGTCGATTGTGTGGGCGCGTTCTGCTCAGTCCGTTGATCACCATTAGGTTTTTTTTCGTTCATTGGAGTACAGTCACATATGTGAACTGATTGTAACACTTCAGCATAGGTTAAGGTCCGTGGGAAATTATCCAGGTCTTCGCATCAAGAGCGGCATACTCCAAGGCTGACCGTGTTTTGCCATTATTGCTCGGTTTTTTTATGGTCAAGATACTCAAAGTTTGTTTGCGGCATTCGCCTGGACCTCCCACCTAGCAGTAGAGTGGCTGCTGATGAATGCTGACAACTAAATGTTGCTGTTCACCTAGTTCCAAGCAGAATGGACGCCATTTTTTGTCTCGTCACTTACTTCGGGATGCGTTTTGTAGGCTCAAGCCACTGTTGCAAGTCTGCAGTGATCGAGTGAATCTACCACTGGATAATTTTTGGAGGCTATTAACAGATTCCTGTACTTAGAAAGTTGCATTGGCAGTGGCGGTGGTATATAGGGAATTGGATAAGAGCTCGAATCCCTCACTCTCAAAAAGTACTGAGTGATCTAGAATAACTCTGGCGGCAGACTGGTATCTTTCTGAAGTTCGAGAATCGCGCATAGAGGATGATTGTGGTAGCCGTGTTACTTCACGGCTCCGAAGTCCGTCCACCCAGCATGGATGTAAACTGTCGTCGAACATTTTACAGCCGATATCTGCATCCGATCTTCTAGATCGGGTGGTACCAACGGGCAAGCAGCGAAAAGGTTAGGAATCGAATAGTTGACAATGAGTTCCTTTGTTCAATCTTCAAGTATGCTGAGATTTAGACAGTCGGGTTATGTACCAAAAATGCTAACTGGTCGCTTGCCTTACCGAGCACCTCTTCCACAATCGACTGGCATAAATTGCGGGATGGATATAATAACTCGGTGCAGAAAAGTACAGTCAGTTACCAGAAGTGTTGTGATTCTGGTTGTTTTGTTAGGCTGTGGTCCTTGCGATTCGTTAGTGGCTGGTAACCTTAGGTGAGACAACCACCAATCAGGCTGAGTGACGTGAGTGCTGTCGTTTTGCTGTATTGTCTGTAAAATCAGTGCAGTTACTGAATGGGGTTTGAAAGTCACAAGGAAGCCGCCTGTTTTTGAGACATACGCCCTTATTGTTGGATGTTCAACTTTACACTCAAGCGTATTTTACTAAATAGCTAATTATTTTCCTTCTGGTTTCTAGTTGGAGTTTGTTCTCCTCCTGGTTTTATTGCAAACAATTACCGATGTAGATCGCTGTTTATGACGATGGCGATGAGGCTGGGTACTTGTACATTCTAGGATTAAGGCGCGATACCGATAGCAGCATGTCCTGAGGCTGTCAACTTTGCTTACTGTTGACCAGTTTGAGTTTATACGAAGTAATAGATTATTGGCTACTGTGTTCGCAGATTACCGTCACATACCTACTACCAAATGATTTTGACTTGATCCGTAACAAGCTGTTGCTATTTGATCACTTTCATTAACCCAGTTGGCTTGAAAATATTCCGTGTTCTGATAAACGATTTGGCGCTGCATCCCCAAACCACAAGTGCCGTTGTAAAATTGTTATGGTTGCATAGGTTTAGTTTCACACGGTGAAATTATGAGGATTGTTAGCCGATTGTTTCCCCCAGTTTGTCCACGTAAGAGTACATTTAGTTCAGTCAGTCCATACGTAGAGTTACTTCTAGCAAATAACTACAGGATTCGCGTAAACCAGCTTTTTGCGAGTCATGTGGCACTGGACATTACACGCCTAAATAAGGAAGAACAAAATTTCGCAAAATTTGCATGACCAGAAGTGTATACCCCGGTCGGTTCAAAGTGCGATTAAAACAGCTAGTAAATTAACTGTTTGATTGCACCGGTGCTAACTTCACCTTCGTGCTTCTCGAACATTCTCAGGCTATGTTCTCTTCACCCTACAAGGAGCAGCAAACGTCGCATGTGTTATTGGAGCATGTTTCGCCCTGGGCTGTACGCCGTCTGCTAGACTTTGCTTATCTTGGAGTGTTGGAGTTGTCCACAACCACTGTTCAGGACGTTTTCAACGCGGCCTCTTTGCTGGATTATCCGATTGCTATGAAAGCATGCATCCGATTCATGGAACAACACCTAGACATAACAAATTGCCTGGGTGTGGAGGCCTTAGCTGAACTACACGGGCTGACGAACTTGGGCAGAGCCGCCAGGAAGATGGCCGTTGAGAACTTCGCCACGTTAGTCATTTCGCACAATTTTCCCTACGTTGTTTCTGTGTTTGTGAGCTATCTCAGTTTTAAACCTAGCATTGAGCGAATTTGCTTTTTTTAAGGACCAAATTTTCGTAAACAGAGAGAGAGATGGAGATAATGTAACGATGTAGACGCTGTCGGACAGGTCAAGTGGACTTCGGCTGACTAGCGGTGTTATAACGGAATAGTAAACGTGTGTGATCGAAACCGTTCAATGTGTGGTTCGTTTCTTTTGGCTTGTGTTTGTATGTTGTTCCATGGATTTACTTTGATACCAATGAAGCAAATTTTTATGGACGTAAGCGCAACATGCTCTCCCGTTTATTTTTGGTTAGAGATTTCTTTTGACGTTTATCGCCTTAGTCATCTCACTGTGGAGCGCAGTTTCCTGTATTCAACTTAAAACCGTATCCTTGTCTGTACAGTACATGTTGAAAGGGTTTGTGCTACAGAGAAGCGCGTTGACGTATACTATGAGTTGCTTTACAGTCTATGTGCTTTGCAAATTCCCACGACTTGCTTCTGTTACGTGAGCTTTGTTCCTTGTACCGAAGACGATCTGTTGATAGCTGGACTTTTTTATGCTCATTGCTGCCCACTGGTTCTTGTGGGACCCGATATAATCCACTCCTGTGAGTACTATTCTGACTCTGGACACCATCGAATGACGAGCGTTTGAACTCGGTATATAATCTGACTCTAATGAATATCGTACCGTTTTTCAATTGGCTGCAACTTTCTTGGCCGTATTTTCAGCCTGGTATTAGAATCCAACGAATGGGGTCTGCTTCCACTTTCTTCTGTGGTCTCCTATGTGAGTTCAGATGATTTGGATGTACCTTCGGAACAAGTAAGTCTCCAAGCCAGAACTGACATATTTGGGACGTGGATTTTTCTCAGTGTAGAACGTGCATACTGTTTTCGCAGAAATAATGTGGTTCGTACTCATCAGTCTTTCTCAGTATTTGTTAACCATCTCGCTCAAGATCTCGCGTTAAATTTGACTGATGTGTTTGTGCAACAAACGTGTTTGGCCCGAGAGCTGTTCTTATTTGATGGCTTAAATTGAATAAAGCTGACTGATTTCCTTCGAGTAGGAATGAAAGATTGGCGTAACTGATTGTGTATCGTCGAAGGTTCAGCCAGTTTACAAACCTATTCCAGCTTTAATGTCATAGATGAAACGTCGTTTCCGTTTATCTTACAGAAAGGAAGGTTATATAGTTAACGGTCCTTGTAGACACCGGAAGCTTATCCGTACACACTCAAACTCTCTGTGACTGATCGTCTTCAGGCCTCCTGGGCATGGTGCAGTTCGCTAATATGATGACTCTTAATCGCACATCCTCCATTGTTCGTGTTCGTGACTAAGGAACTATCGTGTGACAGATTCTCGGGCTGTGGAAACTAGAAACATCGAGGGTGCAAACTGAAAGTCCTTGTCATCAAAACAACATTGGGATAGGATTTCCTTGCGAACATCCTGTGGGGTGTGGCGTTTAGTGGGGAACACGTGAAGTACGGCATCTTAGACGAACGTCATATCTTCAAACTGTCCACTTGGTTTTGATGATTTTCGTGTTGATGCTGCATTGTCTTCATAGCACCGACCATCGCACGCTATTCGCTGAGCACTTCTCGCTAGTCTATAACTAATGTGGCTGATCAAAAAGGTTCCCCTCGAACTCAGTAGGCTGACCGATAGACAGCGTGGAAGGTGGGTAACTCCATGGTTTCCAGACTGAGATCCCGGAAATGTATGGACCCATGTGAAACTCAACCATTTGAACAACGCCTTTTCACTAGAGGCGATCGGTAGCAAAGAGGTGAGGGGTCGAACACTAAACTAGTAAACCAGAAGCGAGAGCCATACATTCCGCGTGTTGGACCCAAGCGGACTACTTCTGTCTAAAAGTTTATGTGGTTGTATTTATCCTCCTCGGAGACCACTCAGATTTATTGTAATATTCGTAAAATATGCCAACTGGGAGGGCACACAAATTGCGAAGAAGTTTCTGTTCGATAATCCACCTGCGACGTTTTCATATATAGAATGATGCATGTTTTAATTGACCGATTGGGTCTCAATGGCAGTGGACACCGTAACTATAATCATCACTAAACTGTCGACAACGTAGTGCATGGGTCAACCGGTCAAGATAGCAGAAAAACGAATAAGCAGTTGCATGCCAAGACTAGCAAAGCAAAAACCTAAGAAGTAAGGCTTTCTAAAATAAGGAGTGGGGACTATATACAGAGTGGATCTGTCACCGTGGATGTGGCCGCGGTAACTGTAGAGTTTCCGCTGTTTATCTTCGATTACACGGTTCTGGTCTTAGAGAGCCGATCTTTTAGTTTTCACCGTAGGTAGGAGAGTCTTTCTGAATTTTTCACTGAGCGTCGGTGGAATTTCACAGATAATCGATAACGCTTATTCAAGACCGGGTATGAGTCCACTGGGTGCTCCAAAATCGCGTCGTTGACGGATTTGACAATACCTTTACTGAGGGATTTTGGGTAATGCTCCATACTTGGATAATCTTCTCGTTGTGTGCTCGATACACCTGGTGAACAGATACAGAACAAATGATTCAGAATAACGCGGTGATTTGTCCTTGACTCGCTGAACGATGACAGGCTGAGCTTTTGCAGTTGAACACAAAGTTACTGCTAAGCACGCCTTTCCTGAACATTTTCATAGAGGGTGTTTTAGCACTTCAAACTCCTTATCTCCTTTGGAAGGGGGCTGTGAGGAAGACGTGCTATTCTAGAATCGCACTAAGCTCAGACAGGAACGTATGTTCTTTCGTGTGGTGAGTAATGGAAATTTCTGAACAGCCGTTTATTCCCCCAACACTGTAGATCAGGTTCAATTCTTCCCCTTGTTTGCTTGGCTGTAGATCGCTCTTGCTGTATGTTATACAATTTGCCGAATTTTTTTGTATTTAGGAGGGACAATGGTTAAGAAATTTGTATATTGGCCGTTCTGCATGGCCTTCAAGTACATCCTTCATTCCACTACCCTGACGTTGGAGTAGAACATCAAGAAATGCTGTCTTTCTGTTAATTTTCACTTCAGGAGTAACTTTCATAGCCGGGTGATTTGTGTTAAGTTTTTGTAAGACAGTTAATGAGTCGGATCCTGGGTTCCAAGTTATAAACATGTCGTCCACACACCGTTTGTAAAATGGTAGGTTACAGACCGTATCCTTGGTGCCTGCGAGGAAATCAGTCAGCACAGCCTGTTGGACACATTTGTAAATGCTATCAAAAATACGGACGTATGTAGTCGAATGGTGCCCCCTTTTGATATCGAGCCACTGCTTTACAAACGTTCCACTGTTAGGAACGGCTGACTACATTTGCGAGTATAACTATTTTCACCAAATTGATGCTTCTATTCCGTTGGTTGAACCTAAAGAATTCACTTAATTTAGTCTATAATACTTTCACCATAAAGAAACGTCTTATAGCTTGAAACCGAGCATCGCTGAAGGGTTTGTATGTTTCCTGTGAGGTTTGAAGTGTATATGACAAAAGTGTGGCCTCTTGGGCATGAATGCGTGGTCGCTTTCTGATCGTAAGCCACAGTGCTCCTTTCCCCCAGGTGAATAGGCTTACACATGACGAACACACTGTGTCGAATATTCGGCTGGGAGAGCTGTACGCTGTTTTGAATCCCAATGGTATCGGGTTAGATTAGCCAGAGGTATGCACGGAAAAAAAGAACGGTGGCAACCAACATCCCTTAGATGACACAAATTTGATGTGCCACGCACTTCGCTGTTGCTTCTCGGAATCGACCGCCCAATTGATCTTCAATAAATACCCGTAATCGTTCGAGTTATTCAGGCCTGTCATCATACTCAGAGTGTTAATGAAAAGTCGAAGTTGGAAACAGCTGTTTTTGGTAGCTCTCATCAGGCGTATACAATTGCCAGGAGTTCATTGGACTTATATAACATTGGAATATGGTTATACGCAGTGATAGTAGTCGTAGAAACTGCGGATAAATGTCTAATCTGGTGGTGGGTTTGTTTGTTTCATATATGGGCGTCATCTTGTATTGTGTTTGCGTGAAACATGTGGCCGGCATGTGCTAACGTGTTAACCAGGTTAATGAGTAAATGAAGCTTGGACGGTTTGCGCTTGGTTGGCCACGGGAGGCGTGGGGACTGTGGGGACTGGCGCATAGCTGGGGTTCGTAGAATCTGATTGTGGTCGCCTCTGCTGTCGATAACAGTTTTGTCCTGACGACTCGGGAGTGGACGCGTGACATTTTGTAAACAATTCTGAGGACTGTGTCGACCGTGATTTGATGACACGTTTCGGTCAGATGCGATCAGATGGCACTGGAAATGGGTTTCTTCGCACCATCACAGAGCCCTTTCAGAAGGTAACTACTGATCCAGTTTGATAATTACCGAGTTGGTTTTTCAGCGTAGCCGGCTTGACAACAGCAGGTTAGAGAACAAGTACGCAATGACGAATAAAACGGTGGCAAACTATCTCCAGGACCTGATACCCGTAACAGTCAACTGTTAAGTGAAATGATCATCCGTGCGACATTGGATTTGTCAACCTGGGGTTAATCAGTTCGCTAGCTGCATTGCCCTTTAATGCCAGTCTGAGTTGTTTTATCAGTTGTATTCACGCCGAAAATATACGTTTGTCCATGGCGCTTTGAATGCTGCCCTATCACCGAAAACGTGCTTGTTGAATATTCTCCCAGAAGTAAAGGTTGATACAAGAAAATCACGGTTAGTTACCACCAAAACAGCTCACGAGCTCTGTAATCGCGCGGCGTACTTGTCAGTAAACGCCGCAGCTGTCTGAGTGTCGTTGCCCAGGATATAATTGCCTATTTCTCTCTATCCGACCCATAAGTCTTCCGGCATTCCATATTCTGCTGAATAACTTGACTTCAGATGTTTACAGTCAACATGTCCAGCTTGATGGCAGTGTATCTATATGATGACCAGAACGTTCACTTAGTCGATAGGTATCGACTAGTAAATAGCGACGAGAAATCGTTTTATTGGGTGTACCTGCTTACATATATTGTGCCAATGCACATTTACAAGATGTGACACTTCAAAGGCGTAAGCCACACCGTTTCGCACCTGGTCAGCAACCTGCTGCGACGCTTTCCGTTCCCCTCCAACTTTCTACCCGACCATACTGGTGACGATACACAAGCTAGCGTAAGTGAACCGAGTTTGTAGAGTTCGTCGATCAGTAAATTACCAGAACCTAGCTGGTCTCAGTTTCACCTTAAACATTTCTATCTGGTGATCACGCACATTGGTTGATGTACCCGTTGGATCTGTGTCGTGACGTCATTAGACGTGAATTGTCGAAATCAGAGAAGTAACGAAAAACCTCTTAACCAATGTACGGCTATGAAGTGAACTTAACTGTTGAAATTGGGAAGATCCACTGCCGCCATCTGAGCTAACACCATAACTTGTTCAGTTGGACGACATATATATCGCTTTTTTTCTGTTCACAATCTACCCAGTGCATTTTCCTGACCCTCAATTTCCTGTTTAGTAATTGCCCGATCATCCAATTTGCCATTTTATTGAGGCTTAGCTGTCGTTGTAGGAACAGTGCTGGAATGTGCGTTTGCACAAGCCGTTCCACATAATGTCATTGGCTGTTCGTGATGTCACGCGTACGTGGTCGTTTTTTCTTTTCCATGGTAGAAATTTCCAGGGCATCTCAGTGACGGGATCGTGTGGCCGTCTTGATTTCGGTGGGCTATTGTACTTTAATCCGATCTGATATACGACGAATGACTTGGCTTACTCGAATTATCTCACGGCGGTATTAGTTATATCTTCTTTGTACCGCGTGCACATCACGTCTTTCTGTTATTTACCAGCGGAGGTGGTGCCTCAAGGCTTTATCAGATCATGCCTGTGTAATCGGTGAGGCGTCTGGCGGGATCGACGTTTACCGTTATGGGCTTGCTAAAAAAAGGAGGACTGCGACCTCACGTGTTTTTTGTATTTTGACCAAACCACCAAACAAAATGTTTGATGCTTCGGAATTTTCGACTCATAAACCGTCCGTAGTTGATACGACTTGACTCAATAGTTTGGAAGAAAGCCACTTCCACATTGCTTCTACAACCCTGTAACACTCAGTTTCATGTACATGTTGACTGTGTCGACATCGGTTTTTTTAGTTTTCCGTTGTGGTACATATCTTTTGTACTTTTTAGTGTGTCTGGCAAGCCTGTATAGCTTGGATCGATCACGATCCGGAAACTCGTGTGACGCATTTTCCCACTCTGTTAGCCAACGTTCGACTTCGACATTTGGAACGTCAGTTTTTGGCGGCACAACTGAATGAAAATGTCCATTTGAAGGTAGGCCCTATCGAGACCTTCCGAGTCTATAGGCTTACATCCGTAAATATTTTCTTCGCTGGTCCTTTTGCGATGGATTATGGTGTGGTCATTACATTGTGGACTTTGGCGTCTTTCAGACACCTTAAGTGAATAGTCGCAGCACGATCATTGTAGTGGGTGTTTTCTGTTTTCTCTCATGAATCCAAGTTGAGCGTCTTGTTTCTTAACTCCAGCCCTTCCGGCATAGAACTGAAACTATTTTAGCTTTCTTCAGTTTTTCAGTGAAAAAAATGCTTCACTGATGTCTTCGAAAGGAAGATGTTCTGTTTGTACTGCGTTTGCTACGGAATGCCACCATTTTTTTTCGGAGGTATCTGATTTATTATTATTTTGCCACTGACTGATACAGACAACATCGCGTTTGTAAATTGAACATCATTCACACTTGATCACAAATGTTCTATTCTCACAGACTTTTCGTCTAACCCCTCTCGACAAGTAGCACTATACTCGAATTTCGCTCGGCCGTAGTGCATACCTTTTTCTGGCTGGGACCTGGATTCCGGCCATGCTGACCACTATGCCACTGAATACACTAAGCTGAATTACCATGTGTAAACGCTGAGCCACCTTCTCTTGTGAGCGATGCACGTATTGCCCGATCGCCTCGAGAGGAGACACCGTAACTGTCCTGTTTATCTCATTGATGACACCACGACTAGGACTGCTCTAAGTTGAAATCAAGAAGATTAATTTAGGTACTCGGGGAGCTAGGCACTTAGGGTGCCAGCGTTTCGTCACCAAACGAGGTGACATCATCAGTGCGTAATTAAGAGAGTGGGTCGGTGTGAGCCCACTGATAATGTCACCTCGTTTGGTGATGAAACGTTTGTAACCTCATTGTCACGCTCACTGGATTTCTGAATATTTAACCAATCAGCGCGAGCTGCGAACAACGCCACTACTCCCAGTTAATAATTTTTTTAGCGGTATATAGGTTACTTGGGAGATTTTATTGCATATGAAGTGAACACCACCCAACTAATCGTTGCTGTCGCATTGCTGTAGACTTTTCAGTCGGCCTGTTGCGAAAAGCCTACCTCTTGTTAAAGCTCGACAATTTTGAAAAATTGCTCATTGCTGAAATGAAAGCGGAAAATAGCGCTTGTGGCATGAAGCCATTTCAAGTTCATTCGGTTTCCGTGAGTTATTTTATAAATAAGAAACAGCACTAACATGGAGAAATACAATTGGTCCCTAAGTCTCTGCTTATCTACTGGTTCGCTCCGCTCATTTGGTAGCCTGTTTGTTGTAACTCACCGTTTTGCTTCATTGTGGGTTATGGTAAAATCTGTTGCTGCACCAGAGTGTGATCTGGATTAGTCATTGCGTTGACATGTCTCTGTTTGAGTTGCCGACATTGGTTTGCTACAGCCCCCCGCGAATCATTGGTTGATTTCGTATCAACGAGTTCGCCTAATCCAATCTCTGCAGTCGGTAGTGTCAACTTTTGCCACGGCGGTGAATTTTTCTTTACCCTTTCACGTGTTATTTACTGTTATTGTATCCTCAGTTTAACGCAGACTTAGTATTCTCGCGATGGGCTGGCTTGTTTTAGAGAAGCAACCTTGACTTTGTCGTTTGCACAAAGGTCACCTGCTCGCAAACACATGTTCAATCGGAAACTGAACGACCTCGATATGTGAAATACTTAACCGGCGCTGTCAGTCCGGTTGCCCAGGTCCATGCAGTGGAGTGATCCACTTTTACATACAGCAAATTCTAATCAGCCATGTGGGCTTGTTACTAAACTGTCTACTCCAAAGCAGCACCGGGTGTTTTTGCTCATTCGAAAGAGCCTATGAACGAGCGCCGGCTGATCCCCCTGACTCCGAACACAACAGATCGCCATAAACTGAGACAAAATTTTACAAAGGAACTGCGTAGTGGTTGCTTGATGGGGTTGGAAAAGGGAACTAGAGCCAAGTGATACCTGCTCAGGCTGCTGTGTTGTTTCAGCGCTTACGTTAACATAGGAAATGATCGAGCCTAGTACATGTTACATGCTTCACATATGGATGTGACCCTTTTATTTTTCCGGAATTGGAGGAGTGTTTCTGTTATAACCCTACCAGCAGTGCGGAATCAGAACACGAGACTTGAGAGCGCACTCTGGATTTCCGTAACTCAGTGGGTGACCAAAGCGAATGTCATGTTAACCATAAATGCGACCAATCAGAAAGCGGAAACCTATTGATCCAATTTAACCAGACCACCACACGGTTGGCGGCATCCGATTCGGATTAGCCTGTCACAGTGACCGAAGCCAAAGGACGCCTGCGCTTATATATCACTGCAACTGGCTTGCGCTGCACCAATTGCAGTTCCACCAACACACCACATATCCAGTGTAAACC
>QNGE01005886.1:12876-26798 GCA_008508345.1 Paragonimus westermani
CGTTGGTGACCTACCAGCCCCAAACGGCCAGCGCATTCGCGGCCGCACACATCACAACGCCATATAGTCACGTCACCGCGACCTATGGCACCGATGGTTCCTTTGCGTACCGCACGCTTCCGCTCGCGACCACGCAATAATTGCTCGTTGAACGCTCGGACGCCCGCCCGAACCGTATTCCTCCGGGCCGTCCGGTTCAACGCCAAATCTTCCTAACATCTGCACAACATCCTCACACACACACACACAGGCGACGGCATCAAACATCACTGTACACACGAACCAAGCAACCAGACACACAGTCAGTCCAGGCACAACGGAGCAACAACAGTCTCCACGCACAACAAACGCACGCATCTGCTTTTTGTCTGGCTGCTCCCCATCGGCCAATCTGACAAGGTTGAACCCCCAAGGACCGAAGTCCTAGTCAGCACAGCCCTCCGGATCAAGACAGCACGCAAGCCTGACCACCACGCCAAGGTAGCAGAAAAGGTCAGGACCACCAACGACTGGTAAGACAAGCAGGCGATAGGACAAAAGTACATCGACCATCTACAACAGTCAGAACGCTTCCGCAACAGTTTCATCTTTGTAAATATGTATTCTATTACTAAACGCAGACTGCCACTGACTTTACACCTGTCTGATTTAAAGCAACCGCTTGCTTAAAGGGCGGGTTTGCAATTCCTGCTTGTCTGTAAAGTTTCCTTCTCATTGTAACGATAAAGTGGGTATCAAAGTCTCCATCGTATACCAAACTGCATTACACCTGCTTTTCCGCCCTCCTCCCACTTCTTCCGTCACCCATCAGGACTGTGGTGACGAACAAGCAGTTGTTTTATTTGCCACCTTCTCAAAAGTGGGTTGTATAATGTATGTGCTATCACCCCTCCTCATTGCTTGTATTTTTCACTTCTTGTCTTTGTAAGTCTTCCTGTTACTGCTCGAAATCTCTTCCTCAGATTCATAGAACATATTTCTCAAGTTAACGGTACTCAGAATCCTTTTTTATGTGAACAGGCTACTTCAAGACACCTAGGTGCCTACATGAAATTTGCAATTGAGATTTCGCCTCTGCTTCTTACTCTTTTGTGTGTCAGTTCCACTGGTTGCATATACAACTGGCGACAAAATTCTACGGCTACCTCAGGTTTCTATAGCATCTTCAGTCCGATGCGCTGGCCCAACGTTAGCTGTTCGTGCAGATATCACATACTTTGAGACTCGGATATGCATCATCACTTAATGGGCTGCATCGCCAACCGTGTGGGCAGGAATTACCTGTAATGTGACTAAATCCTTTTGTTTTACCGTTGTGCTGCCCGTTTCTGACCGATTTGAAGAGAAGGGGATTTCAGGAAGTGATGCTTCCCCGACTGTTCCACACGAGTTTGCCTCCCTAACGATAGATCGATAACCATTTGGAACAGTCGTCTTATCGACTGCGAGGACTAGTCGTACACGCGGCCCTTGCTCACATATTGTGCATTGGATCGGCTGCTCCATACTTTTTTCTGTTGTTGCAATAAGCATTTTTATCATTCTATTATCATTATGCTAAACGGCAAGCATAACAAAAAGACATTGTGTATGCCAGTTGGAGAGGATAACGAGTGGTCTTGTTAAGGCGAGCCAAACGACGAGCACTACGAGTATTTGCCATTGCAGCGAAATTATATCCTAGCTGAGATTGGCGCTTAACTGCAATACTACTGCACGAACTGTGTAGCGAACGCTAACAGGCGCTACTGAGTGGTTAGAATACAAGAAAATGACTAATATCACTTCACTGAATCAACGGCAAAAAATAGTTCATTGCAAGCGGGAATTCATTTTTCAGATTGAAAGAAACTTTGATCTGGATGGGCCCGGGGCATAAAAGTAATACTGGCATGGTTTTTCGGTTTACGTGACATCATATTCGCCGCTCATGTGTAAAACGCTATCAGTTTTTATTGTGAAAGAGCTGAGCGCATCAAGCGATACTCAGAACACCAAGCATTATATTCAGACTATGCGACACTATCTGAATGTGATTATTTCACCCGCTTAACGTGAGATTGTAATTTCGCTGTAAGGCTACACCCGAGCTTATACGTCGAGTGTCACGCGGACACGGTTACTTCTCCAAGGTCTGTTTGCCTGGATCTGTTGAAACTGCAAAGTCCTCTTCCCTTCCAACTTAAACAGTCCACCTATTCGTGGCATAACGTAGACTTAACAAATGTATAATTAAGTACAATTCATACGAGGCCTGGTCACGTGGTAGTTAGTTCGCGTCTACACAGCTGGCAATGCTATCCGACTACTGCAGTATCAAGTGAAAATGTCGCATATCTGATGATCAAGACCCCTGACGTCTACTGGATCAGCAGACATCGTGTCAGCGCATCAATCTGGAAACACCGTCACAACAGAGGGCAGCCGTATGATTTTGTCTAAACTCGTTCCCATAGTTCGTTTTCGTTGAGACTTTTCGCAACATACTTCAGTCCGTAACTCCGAAAAGCATTGGTTTATTTTTTTTAATACAGAAAACGGTTGCTGTCAACTTTTTAATAAGAACGGTGTTGTCAAACAGTGGAGTGGCCGTTCGGTTTTGTCATAAGACGTATAATTGGTCGGTTTTATTACTGCACGTCGACGCACGGATTTTGGGTTATCCCGAATCTTGCTTGTTGTTTATGTGACAAAAGTGAAAACTGTTTCTGGCAGCTCACCGTCACTTCATTCTTTTCTTTGTTATCACGCTTCGGACACGGAATTTTCTTCACAAACGTCGTCATTCAGTTCGTCGAATTTGTATGTATGAAAATGTTGAACTTTCGCCTTGTTCTCTTCAGAGAATAAGGCGATCACCTTAGGCGATTTGGTTATCCAACAAATTTCTGCTGCTTGCTTATCCATATCAAACATGTTTTGTTAACCTCTTTACAAATCGTTTACCTCTTAGTTCATGTCATTCCTTCCTCTTCAGGAGAACCGCACGGCACAAGCTCTGGTCCGGCAAGCGTTGGAACGTCAATCTGCCTCGATCCCTTTCGAAACGGATCTGCCTCCACGGCCCGCCACCCTAAAACGACCGACTCTGGTTGTGCTAGGTGGTTTAAACAGTTGCATTCTAAACTGTATGCAATCGTTTTCACCCTCGAAGACTGCTTGGTTGTCTTGTCCCTCAATGCCAGTGGACAGCTTGGCGTGGTTTTCTGTTGCCGTGGTCTCCAATGTCTTGTTCGTGATGGGAGGAATCAAGGTAATTTGCTCACATTGTTATATATATATATATATCCGAGGTTTTCCTCATATGAGGTATCGGCTCGGTGGGGTACTACAAAGATGGATGTACGGATGGCTGCACTCACGGTCGGCACTTTCTGTTTGGTTTGGAGTGTGCAACCACTCACGGACACCGAGGCTAGATGCAGCTAAATGCACCGAAGGTGGCAACTTGTTTAATATGTTTACAACTCATCGGGTATGCTCACTTTTGGCGTCTGTGTGACGGCACACGTCGAACTGAATATATAGGACAGACAGCGCACGTAGCCTGTGTAATCTTAATCTATCTACCAGAATCTCACGCCCTCCTTTACTCGGTTGTACTAATTCCGATAACTGCACAGCCTGTGTATTGGCAACAAGTCCTACAAAAGGATTGGACACTAAGGCCCCACGCTAAGCACAGGCTCGTAACTCTAGCACCACTGACCTAAAGTTCGCGGTATTTGCTGTCAGGTCTTTAGTGACGAGTAAGCGCCGTTTTGGTGTCCCCGCCTGGGTGACGGGAATACATATACAATGTCCGTCTGTTAACTCCGGATTCGAAATCCCCAGTCCCTACATATTACGATGATTATCTGACTTCTTCCCATTTCGGCTTAAGGCTCACACCGAGTTAGTGGCGATCCGTCGCTTTACCTTAGTGGAACACGTTCAAACGAGTATGCTCAGCTGTGTTGCGGCCACCTCGTGAGGCTTGACCTTCTCTGTGGCTCACTCTCGTGTTGTAATTTCATTTCGTTCGAAATAAGCGCGCGGCTTTGTCGCCACTGGCAGGAATCCCTTCGCTTGATTGATTTCTTTCTGAGCCGTGGCATTTTGTTCGCTTTAGTTCTGCGTGCTTGCTTGTTACTTTGGTATTTTTTAGCCGAACTGATTTTTTGATGTATTCGGCTTGCTAACCTGTTCTGGCATTTAGTTCTTGTCTGTTCGGCTATTCACAACCAGCTCATTCTCTGTTTGTGCGAACCTTCCCGCGTGGTGCGGGCAACTATAGATTGTGGTTCCAGAACCCAGTTCTACATACCTAGTGTTCATTACATTTGCCCACGCAATGTGATCTACATTTCTTCACACAGGCAGGAACGATCATGTCTGCTGTGTATTCCTACTCTCCTTCTCGTGGTCGTTGGTCTCAGTGCAGTCCGATGCCTCAGGCTAGGGCACGTCACGCTGCTGTTGCAGTGGGTGGTTCGCACATTTTCGTTTTTGGCGGTATGACGATGACATCGTATGACGACGATCCACCACGATCTGGACAGATGGCACGTCGCTTTGCCCGGTCGGTCGTAAACATGCAGCCACAACAAGATGAAGCTGTACCTGGTGTTCTCAGGGCCTCCACAATAATCCGTTACGATGTCTGCAGTGATTCGTGGACCATTGTGGGGCGATCTGTGCAGCCAAGACTAGAGTCACGTGTAGTTATTGTCGACGATGAGGGAAGTCCTCTGGGCTCCTCACCGTTGCACTTATCCCCGCAAGATGATGTCGCTTGTGAAGAAGACACGGAAAGGATATCACCAGAACCTGACTATCCTAGTCAGTTTTTTCTCCTTGTTTTGTTTCTTTCATCTCTCTGTACTTCTCCGCGGATACATTCCTGTTGTTTGTTAGTTCAATTTCTGAATGTTTTCGCTGCATATCACAACCGCCGCTGCATTTTTTATTCACTGCTTAATGATATTCTGGCAAGCGTGACTCGGACTCCAACCTGGGCTGGATAACTGGTTTTAAATACCCTACTCCAACCGGCATCGTACGTACCGTAATCACTGAGTTTCAGAAAGCCCCTAGGGAAGTTGATATTTCTGTTCAGGACCTGGTCAGAAGAGTGATTTGATCGCTTATTGATTCGTGGTGTGCGGCAAACACACTATGTACGCTATACCATATACTACATTATACATACACTGTAAGTAAACAAAAAATCATTATTACTGGTCTAGGTAGCAAGGCTCCACTAATCCGTCTTCATTCATACATGCACATATATATGCATGTGTGAATGGAAATAGATTGCTGGAACCCTGCTACCTAGACCAGTTGTAATTAGTTTAGTTCGATTATTTCGTTCATCACTAAGTTGATGCTCATTTGTTAGTTTGTGCATTAGCTCTTCGATGTCTTTACGCCTCATCTTGGCTTGTAAGAGCTCTCCAGCATGTGCGTGAAATTACCAGACCTTAAAGATTGTACACTTCTTAAGGCTGATATTTGGCTTGAGTCTTTCGCCGTAATTGACTATCTTCTGCAAACATTTCTTATGGAGGCCCTCCTAATTCTGTTATGTACGACCGCTGAGCGTTTATGATAGATGAGCTATGTTTTATTTTACCACAATTCTGTTTTTTTACATAGTTGTGACAGCTGATGCAGCTACTAGTACCTGCTCTACATTGTGCGAAAGCACCCGATGGCATCGGCACCTATCATCACACGGTCTGAGGCAACGTACTCTGGTTGAAATAGGTGGTGTCACCGAGGCACAACCGCATGGAACTGATCAGGTCTTATTCTACTGCCTGGAACCTGACCTAACTGTTCGTCCGACCGGGGACTACATCAAATTGCAACAGCCGATTCGTTATGTGAGCTGTGCGGTACAGCAGGTAGGTAATCGTGGTAAAAGTGAGCCGTACGATAATCTAAATGACTTTAGGCGCTCATTGGTAGGTCCATACTCCACGGTTACTTTGGTCTTTGCGTGGACGCCTCACATACAGGAGATAACTGTGCTGTATAGGTTCGAACCACCGACAACCTTCAGGTTACGTTCAAGGAATCCTATCTGCTATAAAGCAGTATACTGCAGACTTGGCTCACAATACATTGGGCAGTGCGTACGTCCGTTAGGGTTTAGTAATCGAGCTTACAAAACTGGTAACAACGGTGGAAATCTGGGAGACAAATGTCTTATTGCTTTCTAAAGAACTTTAAATGAAACTGAAGTTACCTGCATGTTTGGTGAATGTAATCAGAGTTAGCTTTTGAGCGAAAGTTAATCCAGCATGCCCACTTGGTTGTCGAGGAACGAACACGCGCATCATCGTACACAGTGTGTAGAGTTATTTCTTATGACTTCATTTCTGCGGCGGATAGAAATCTTAATTCATAAAGAGGAATATCCAAAAGTCAGTAAGCATTTGCTTATCTCTTCACATCGTTGAAAACTTCTGTTCTGAAAGCGACACCTTTCTAAAACCAGTAAGTTTTTCGTTTTCCATTTCCTCCATATACACACTGTAGTAGTTTATGAATGGGTTATTGATGATCGGTGGGTTGGAGTGTATTTTCTGAGCGAAGAACTGGAAGTTCCAGACATTTTGATCTCTCGTGTTTTGTTGTTTCTTTTAGGATCCATTAAAATTTGGGAGCAATCACATCGTGATCTTCTCCTTCGTCTATCCACGGTTGGACCTCTGGTTGAATTCTACGAGTTTCTTGACTTCGATTATTTTCTTTTGCACTTTGAAAACGCAACCCCGAAGTGTGCATTTTTTAAGATTCTTTTGAGGAGTTTGCTTCAAGGGTTGTTGGGAAAAATTCGACACCAGTAATTCCAGCTCATGTACATTTAGAATCAACCGTGAAGGTGACACACATACGGTTGTGCACCGTCTTCTGACCAATCAGAATACTCGGGCTTATCGACTGCTTTGGCCACTTTCTCTAGGTGAGCATGAACCCCACGGATTACATGGAAGAGGAAGCGAGCGGAAGCTGTTCTAGTGCACGTCTGTGGAGTGTAGACAGTTGAGTCGCGGGTCCCACGAATGCCTGGTGTGTCAACCTGGCAGGTAGACCGCAACGAACCAATCAGATGATTGTTTCATCTGCTCAGCGTTAACGACTGATTTTACGGGACCTACATAGCCTCACCACTGACTATCATTCATCAAGATTTGTTCGGCGAAATCGTGCGCCAGATCATCCGCCTTACAGCCATCACTTGGAGCAAGGCACTATCAGTGCAAATTGATCATGAGATGAGGTGTTTCTATGCCTACGTTAACAGCCTGTGGTTACGGCTTCACCATTTTGGCCCCTTTCCACCTCGCATCGATCCATGAGGCATGTAGAGCACCTAATCCTTTTGATTTACGTGGTAGTAGTCTTGATGAAAACGCCGTTGTTCAAATTGTCATTTCTCTGATCTGTTTGGTGGTGTTAATCAGTTTGCAAGCTGACAACCCCACCGATGCATTGATTGTAACTGATGTTGAAGCTCAGCAACTACCCTTGAACAAATTAGGTCTTTTCGATCCTCTCCTCTGTCTAAATTCGTTCCATTCCAGGCTACTCATCTGCTGTATCTATTCTGGGAGCAGACAAGCGAGCTCTCTGTGTTGGATCTGGAACGGCATACGCTGCGTCCTCTAGCTCCGCTCGCCTTGGGTCAGGCTCGTATACATGCGGGTTTCACTTGGGTCGGCAACTATCTGTACGTGGTTGGTGGATTCTCCGAATTTCTGGGCGATGATCAGCGCCCTACAGCACCCCGAGATGACGTGCATTGGTACAATCCAGAAACGGATAGCTGGTGCGTAATGCTTTGTGTGTGTATGCCTGCGTGATCTTCTCGAAGTCAGCCATTATGTGTGGTTTGTTAGTTATATGTTCTGCCAACCCTTATATTAACGCTGCCGAATCCCGTGAACACTGCCAGAGATCTGATTTTGAGTTGCTGCTTTGCGAGTCATGTAACAAGCCTTCTTATTTTTCGTAAAACTCATACGAGATATTTGAGTTGAATACGTGATACCAAATTATTGTCTGTTATCATATGACCTACAAAGGCACCCGAAAGTGGCAATTGCCCGGCCACTCAGATGTACACAGAACCACAGACAAATTTAGAAGTGCAGTTGCGGAGCTTGCTGACAGCAGGTGACTGATTCTCTTGTTGTGTGCGCTTCCACAGCACTTCTATTCCACCGTAGTTTCGTAACAGCACTGCTAGAGTTTTTCACTTGCTCTGTTTGTGAACTAATAAGTGAGCTCCCATGCAAGAGAGGATTTGCAAATCTATTCACAGAATAAGCTCAATATTTATGTAAGGAACTGAATATACTGCTCACCAACCAGGTTCTTACAGATGTTAAACCAATAGTAAACACCTTTCATCTACTTCGTCAGGGCAGAGCCGACAGAGTTCTACTTGCTTTCCCACTAACCCTGATGTGAACAGAGCTTGCGGGATCAGTAACCAAACGGACCAGTCAAACAGTTTCTTTCTGTCAACCTTTGTTTACATTAATGCCGTGGTGATGAATTTGATTGATTCAGCATACGCTGGTCAGTATTTCCTACGTAACGGTGTTTCAGTAATACTCTGTCACGCTGAGCACTGCTTGCCTGGGTTACAGCTGATTAGTAAAAGTGAGGATAGTTACCCTTCTGCTAGCCGCCGTAGACTGTGTTCGTCTCTTCGCCGAGGGCTTCGTGATCGGTGGCAAATCGGGTTTGGTGACATCACTGTTCTTGATTTGTTGCGCTGTCACAATTAAGCATACTGGCTCTAAAGATATTGGGGCTGTCTTACAGACGTCACAGTGTTTCCGTTTGCAAATCTGCCGTTTCGCGTGAATTCCCAGCGTAATCATGAAAAATTCACTGTTGCCAACCAGTTTGTTTTCACTTATTCATCATCACACTAAATACACCAGATTGATGTCACAGCCGTACACGGGAATCACAAAGGTTAGTACGCTAGCCAAAATCTCTACGCGTAGGCCCTCAGTTACAGTTTAAACATTTTTAGCCGCCAAACCACGTGTCCTCCTTACATCCAATCCGGTTTTGTGCCCACGCGTACAACCTGCTTCTGCAGCTTCGTTCTGTATTTTCCCCTTCACCTGTTCCTGCGGAACCAGTTATGCTGGCCACGCGACCAGAATAGTTCAATGAACACCGCCCAACTTAGCTCACCAATGGAATAGCAAAGTCACTCAACGGCGTCATAATTATTATACCTGGTGAATTCCAATCAGATAGTTCAAAATCCCCGTAGCATTCGTGAAAAATAAGGTTTCAGCGAACAGATTGTTTTCGATAAATTCTCCTCTTTGGCTGTTACAATTCATATAAAATTAAGTGACGAATTGTAGTGTGACTGATCTAAGATCAATGAAGGGACAGTGTGATTGGACAAATGATTAACAATACTTCGCTGTGGTTAGGAACACAACCGAAGTCAGTCCTAGTTAGTCAGTATAAATCAGACTGGGACAGTGGGATGGGAATAAATTGTTTCCCGGGTTGGGCGACCGTGTTAGGCCAAAGAAGCCCCAGGGTTCCAACGAGTTGTTTATGCACACAAATCCGGGTGGAGTAGTCGAATTGCGACCGCCTCGGCTATCGACAGGATGTCATTCGACCTTTCGCGGCAATGTGACGGGGACCCGATAGACGATAAGGAAAACTGTCTTCGTGTCTCTGTTGATTACAATCGATCAAATGGGCCAGAATGAATACACTGACGCGTTTTGTTGTCCCACAGTGAAGCCAAACAAGGCAGTGTTCACGGATTCTTTCAGATACACGCCTAGTTGTGTGACCCATGCGTGCTGGACCACAGGAACAGTCAAATGAATAGATCAAAAAAGAGGCACGTTATCCTTCAAATTCAGTGGAACCGCCCATTTTGAGTAGGCTGTGACTACAAAACTAGCGGCATAATAAGCAGTGTCGATTCGATGGGAGTCAACTCTCCCGCTACATCACCCTTGAATGGTAACGATAAGTAGACGTTCTTATCGGCAATGTCCACTAAGGGTCGCGTATGTCTATCCTGCGTGTTGCTGTTAATGAACTCTGGGTAGACGTTAGTACTAAGAATCTTCCGTAAATTCTTTAGTTCCTCCTCTGTCGCATCGTCTGTATAGATCCTCTTTGCTCTGTTCGTCAGGCAGCGTATCAGACCACGTTTGAGACTGATCGGTACGTAGCTATGGAAGTGCAGTTATTGACCAGTCCATGTTTTCTCCCTAAATACGCTCCTCTGTAGTGAACTATCTGGTCTGCATGCCCATGCCACATCAAGAAAGGAAATCCGCGTGTTAATTTCCTCCTCCAGTGAATTTAATGCTGTTATGAGCCTTGTTAAAAATATAGAATATTTTCTAATTGTCTTCTGAATAGTCTACTACGCAAAAGATATCCTCTGCATATCTTCGGCAATCGCTCATTTCTTTAATAATATCATCCAACTTGTTTTTAGCATGCTCATGAAGATGTCGATAAGAATTGGTCCTAGCGGAGAGACCATCGCAACACCATCAACCTGAAACTGGATATTGCTTGTACGGAACAATAATAATTCTTTAAGATATACGGGCAGTTCAATGCCAATTTGGTGGTTTCCGATATAGTCATAAAAATTAATGATTCCTGTTAATTGTACGTTAGTAAACAACGACGATGCGTCAAGAGACAGTGTTTTATTGTCCGTCACGTTGAAGTTTGCAGAAGAGCCTACGAATCTGAAAGTGTCTTTTAAAATGTATGTATTTATTTCTTTCCTCACTGGTTCCAGAATTTCTACTAGCCACTGTGCAGCCGCATGGCAAGGGGAGTCGTACATGTCAAGTATCGGTCTGAGTGGTATTCCGCCCTTGTGTTTCTTAGGCAGGCCGTATAGCCGCGGAATACGAGATCTTATCGAATGTATACGATCAAATACATAGGTGCTAATGGGACCAGCCTGTTTCATTTTGCGTAGCATGATTTATTATCTCTTCGATTGCTGAGTTGTCTCCTTTATCAGCCTTTTCAATGTGGGATTTCGTTTTATTCGACAATAAGTTTAACATTTCAGCAACGTAATCGGCTCTGTATGGCAGAACAATTTCCGTTCCTTAATCAGGCTTAGATATTATAACCGTGATCATTGTTTGAAACCGTCAGCGCCTTCAAAAGGGACATCGTAAACAACCCGAATTCGTTGAAACTTTGGGACTTCCTTGGCCTAACACAGCCGCCCAACCCGGGAAACAATTTATTCCCATCCCACTGTCCCAGTCTGATTTATACTGACTAACTAGGACTGACTTCGGTTGTGTTCCTAACCACAGCGAAGTATTGTTAATCATTTGTCCAATCACACTGTCCCTTCATTGATCTTAGATCAGTCACACTACAATTCGTCACTTAATTTTATATGAATTGTAACAGCCAAAGAGGAGAATTTATCGAAAACAATCTGCTCGCTGAGACTTGGTTTTTCATTAATTTCAATCATTCTGTTAATGTAATGGAGGCATTTCAATCAATCTGCCGAGTGAAGCTCACCCAGCTAAGGGCAGTGTGGCGTAGGATTCTGTCAACAGCAACCAACCCTATTAGCCCAGAAACGTTTAACTCAGGCTTCGAAACTGACTTGACCAACATCCCACCCTGTAAGCTCCTCAAGACCTATTTTTCGGGTGGGACGTTGACAGCAACCTGACATTAATTTAGGGGACCTCATTAACCATCCGTTCTCTATTTTCCCCTCTGACGATCCTCATGTAATTTTTTGATGGTGAACCGCTGAAAACGGCCTTTTTCGCTACTTCGCATTTTTGCTGACTGTCGTCTGTTTGCAGGGTTTACTGAATACTTGGATGCCGATTGTGTGGACTTATTCATGGGATTCTATGCATTAACCCCCGTTCCCTCTCTCATTATTTCCCTTTTAACACTAGTTTTTCCCTCCTAACTGTGACAGACGGTCTTTGTTAATTAGTAATGCATTGCTACGGTTGATAACGATGACTAGTCGGTGGCAAAAGTCTTGAGGACCTGACTGAGTGAAGATACAGACTTGTTACTATCGTTAAGCCGGGACTCCTCGCTACCGTCCTAGTTAGCGTTTCGTGACATTACGTTGTCGATGTTGCCCAGTAGGGGATGTGCTCGGCTATGCTTAAATAGGCGTATGTTCCGTCAGTTTATTTACTGTTAATTCTGGGCAGAACCAACCGGAAATAAATTTTAGCTGCTGTAAGTTTTACAGTAATGTGTTGACAAAATGGTGACCCCGGAACTCGAGCTTCTGATCGCCAGACAGTACGTCAACACATCGTCCGCCACGCTGCCCCCGTAACCAATTTTCAACTTTATCTTCTCCGGGCTGTCTTATATATTGACATCTTTCGCTGAGTAGTTACTCCCGACCTATACTACTACCTTGACGAGGTGGTCGGGCTTGTGTACTGTTTTGATCCGGCGGGCTATGCTGACTAGGACTCCGGTCCTTCCAGGTGCAACCTTGTCAGACTGGCCAAAGGGGAGCAGTCAGACGAAAAGCAGTTACACTCATAGGATTGTATATCGCACTATTGACCGCTCAGGAGTGCCTAGGTAGTGAGGCACGATCCTATGGGCATACAGCAGAACTATTTTTATAGTTGCGGCACTGCTGTCTTCCGTATCAGGAAAAAGGGGATTAGAAAAGGTACCCTCAAATAAAGAGCACTCCGATCGCCCAACGGTTGACCGTGACCGCCGGCATATTATCCAATAACGTCGAAAAACATCAACTATCTCTCAAAAGCCCGATGTAGCTTCGAGTACATCTTCTGCGCGCAGCAGTGTTCAGAATAAGACATTATTGTCTTATTCACTACGCCACCGGGTTAGGCAAGCCCCTCACTGTCAAGTGAGTCAGACTCTTGAGACATTGGCTCCGGGTAGGGTCCGCCAAGAAAACCCTATATCCTGTTGTCTCGCAGGTCAGACTTTTGAGTTAGAGGCTCGGAGTGGGGTCCCTCAAATCAACCCCCTTCCATGGCATAAAAGACCGGGAAGTACTAGAAATTATCGTTCTCTCGACAGTGAAACTACTAACAGACCACGACTTTCTCCTACTGTTTTAGGCTTTATTTCTTCTGCCTTCCATGTGCCTTCGGGCGATAATTGTTTTCTGAGGCCAAGACAACTGGTACACATTGGCGTACACATCGGTCAGCAAGCTGCCCTGCCAAGGACTCTCTCAAGTCTGGAGCTTGATGTGTGTCGGAGACGCGAGTCTACGACTCCGTCACGGTGGGACTGCACCTTCACGTGGTGTGACGGCTTGCGCATCTCGATGACCTGTGGGCTAAACTGGACAGTGTGGTGACCACACCAACAGAGCTACTCATACCAAGCAAGCCAATAGGTAGAGTTCTGAAAAACCACAGTCTCTTGGTCCTCCAGGTTGGGGGTTGGAAGATGGTTGGCATCTCTTCTCGAGAAACGTACCATTTCTGGTACACCGCCACCCACCCGCTGCCTTGCGGTACAGGCTATTGAGCCAAAGGCTTCGATTGAGAACCCTAGTCGTTCTCCTGTCTAGGTCTGGGCGTCCTGGCAGTATCTCAGCCCACACACAACCATGAATACTCACAACACAAACAATTCCATACTGCATCGGCCGTCTCGCAGTATAAACCGGGTCGCCTTATCTGCTGCATACAGCACGGTGGATAGGCGAAAACATGCTACTGCTGACCCCTCCCCCACTGTCCTATCAAATTTAGCTCTCAGGCCCCTCCCGAACCCCAATTCTGATAACTTCTCTGCAGGTCCCACAGCAGATATAATTAATCGTAGCAACACTGTGCCGATAAGTCCCTGCTCTCGCTACTCAGTCTCAGACCTCCCTCGTCCTGTGCTTC
>QNGE01005887.1:0-37651 GCA_008508345.1 Paragonimus westermani
GACGAAATCTCCTAGACCACAGGGGTACATACAACAGCTCTGTGGTTTTGTGAAGTCTGTTCTGTCGGAGATTGCCTTTCTTTAGTTTCCCGCGTCTGGATAAACGGGTTAGCATGCTTAGTGCCACCGGGCGCTTCTCCAGTCTGCTGACTGGTGAACAGCATTCTATGATTGGGCTGAATGTGAATCAAGCGGAGTCCTCCCGGCGAGTAAGCATTCGCAGATAAAGAGCTGTTGTACTACCACAGCGTGATAGATTCACCGTTGGTAACCGGGTCTCCTACGAAATGCCACATGCTTTCATTGACAGTACTACGACATGGCATACGTCACCCTGCTACAAAATGGTTTCCGGTGCCTCAAAGGGAGCACATGAGCTCCCGGATAGCACGCCTTCAGCCTGGCATGCTGTCCGTATGGCGTACTGACATTTTCAATCTCCACCAACCATGGGCAAACTCCGAGGAATGCGTACAAATCATCTCGGTAATTGAGGTGTGCCGAGTACCTTGAATGGCTAAACCCCTTTCTAAGAGCGTATGAACCAGTTTGGTCACCAGTCGCCAACAACAGGAGGCATGCTTCTCACTAGTCATGTTGATCTTGGACTCCTTGGTTAGACAAAACTATTACACTAGATCCGCCTTCGTTGGCGAATTCTTGAACTACTACTCTGCTTACAGGGTGTACTGGTTATCGTAAGTTGATGAACTTCATCTGAAGGGTGTATAAACCGAACCACTATTGGTCACTGGCCCCCAATGGACTACGTGCTCTGTGCTTCTCTCCGATGCCTTCTGGGTTAGGTTTGTTTTGAACCATAGACTGCCGGTGCAGCCACCTCGGCCAACTCCCTCAGTCGGCCAGGGTAACCGAGAGGCATTCTCCCTCAAAGCCTACGAATCTAAACTGCCGGTTTTGCTCCCATTCCAAATTCTATCGCACCAACCCGGTTTGTCTGATATCCCCCTCTTTCGTCAAATGACACTAAGTGATGATCCCGCAATCCCGCTTCCAAACATACGTCACAGGTTACCTCAACAGTTGCTCGCGATAAAAAAAACCATAGCCAGAATGATCGTGTGTTAAACGCTTTTGCCTGAAGTACACACACCACTACTCACTCCACAAATACCACTTAAGCCTTTCAACCTTAGGGTTGGGGCACTTATGCAAACAATTCAGCAGACAGCTTTTCCACCTAATTTGGAGACCTTCATAATTGACTTATATTGTTTTGCTGAAACAAGTCTTCAGGATTGTAATTCAGTGCTACGACTTCAATCTCCTTCAGCCGCTTCATCATGCGCGTACAATGTGCGCTTGTCAAGAGACACTACGGCCCGAACCGCTGGCCAGACTGGTGTTGGAATTGCTTTAAGCGCTTACTCAGAGAAGTTGCTGCCTAACTGGATTTGTACGTTGTAGTATGTGCACTCCTGCAGACCCACGGATTTTGTTATGGTCTTCGTGAGACACATATCGGTTCTTATGAACTGGAAACATGATTTTAATTGTGAGCTGCACTTAGACGCATCAACCTGGCCAAACAAGTCACAGTTCTTGAGGCGTCACATATACAAAAATTAACAGATTTCGACGACTTGGTAATTTGCACACAGCTTCGAGGTAGAAAGGGAATATCACTGGGTTAAAATCGATTCATCCATTTCAATATTCAGTGGACAATCATTGAAAACAAATTGTATCACCTTTTGGGATTACGGCAATTATTGAAAAGTGGATGGAATTACGAATCAAACAATGCTCTAATTGGGAATTTCATAACACTTCAAAACCGTTCCTAGAGCAGCAGCTGATGATTTTAGACGGGAAGTTATTCCGGTGATGGAAAACCCTGTATGAAAAGAACTGCTTCTTCAGGAATGTCTGATGTCGGAGCTTGTAGAGCTTCTTGTCGCGACCTCTTCTACCATCATCAGAGAATGAGGTTAAGAATTGTTTTGCTAGTTCTGCAATGAGAATAAAAGGTGTAGGAAATAAGTGACCGTGGAATCTTTAGAACTTAAGTAGACGAGAAGCAAGAAATTTAATAGCAGAATTGTAGAAGAAATACTGCAAGTCAATGGCCACTTTAATGGCTATTCGCTGGACACGTTTGGCGGACAGTATCTTTACTCAGGTTGACATACAGACGTTGATTGGTGTGCTCAATTAGTGGTTTTATAGGGACCCCGTGAAGTGTGTGAGAGGTGTGTCTATCTGTGCCGGAAATGACATTTTATCATTCCGCATGATGGGTCTGGAGGGCAGCCATGCTGAATAGAGAAGATAGGTTTACTTGAGAAGTACTTAAGGATGGCGTGTTTTAGCAGACACTGCAATAGCTTACATGATGAGCAAGTGTGTTTGACTGACCGCTAACTAGCAGGAGGATGGCCTCTTCCAAGGCCTGGGAAAGAATGCTGATCTGAAATGTCTCTTCAGACAGCTAATGAAGGGGCTCCACCAAACTGAAAGCTGACGCTTTGGCGACCAGAAAATGGGTCGTATCTTGTCCCGTTGTATTAAAGTTTGCCTCAAATAAGGGACCCTGCATAAAAATGTCGGCTGTCAGGAACGGATGTCAAAAGATACGCTGAGAGAGAAGACGAGTCCGGCTCATTGGTGCTACACCATAGAGCACTGAATGATATCTGAATACCTTGGTGGAAGGGGTTTGCCCTTTGAACAGCCTCAAAGAAATTACTCTTCTCTGCTTCAAGCATATATGAACAGAAAGTTTTATTCTTGCGAGTTACCAGTAAGATCACTGTTTTCACTTGTTGGGTGTAATGACAAGTTTCCGGAAGGCACATGTTTCGCATACTGCCCAAAAACTTCCAACATATCTGCACAATAACTGCGATGAACTAGCCGTATGTTCACTGGAAACGGTGATAAATTTGTTGGCTCTGGTTTTGATAGCTTGCGTTTCCGGCAGTTCGTCAAGCCCACCATTTAGGCTGCCAACTTTTCATCACCAAAAGCGAGGTGGCATAATCGATGTGTGAGAGTACAAACGTGTAAGTTTGAAAATTGTGGTTCCTGAAGGACGATGCAAGCTCATCTTTATGTAGGATGGTGTGATGACGATTCACCTTGAATTCTGACTAGCCAAACTTTGTTTCCGTTGGTGTTATGCTTTGAGATCTGTTTGATTACATCTTCTGACCTATTTTAGTGAGGATAGACGGTCGCATCATACTAGTTACACCACTATTCAGTAGCAGCATGGATCGAAATGATCGCGGGACGAATACGGGAAGGATCATTGGAGGGCAGCATCACGTGGAATGCCTTTGCCACATGAGGGAACTGAGACATGGTGTCCAAAGCGACTGGAGCATCCTCAGAAGAGTGTAGTGTGCAAATGAATGTTTCTGTTCGTAGTCCCCTTGAGACGCACAAGTCGTGTGTTGGTTTCCCCAAATAAACAACTTCTGTGCCATCCACCTTCTCGGTTCACAACACTGTGACCTTCTTGCCTGTACCACGAATGGCTAAATTTATTACCTTTCATTTATCTGACGTGAGTTCTGACTGGTTAATTGCTGTCACTTCCTGAACTTCCACTGAGCGAGTCAGGTCTTATTGTGTTCTTCTAATTGATCAGGCACCGGTTACCGGTCTTGGACATATTTAAACTGATCTGTTCATTTGTGCACTGGTGTTTAATCACAGCTGTTCCTCAGGTCCTTCCCTCATACTGAATCAGAAATATTGTCCAGCTCGATGTGTCTGTCTATAGAAATTGTTGACGAATGCCATGCTTCCGGAAATTCGTCTGTTTGTTGTTTGCTTACGCAATGAATTTGACGGTGTCCACGTTGACTTTGTGTCCATTTTAATCCTTCTGGACGAAGAGTGGCGGAAACTGATCGCATCTGTTGGTAACCGATTTGTGTATAGATTATTTTCGTCCGGTTTGACTTGGTGCCTTTTGGTTCCATTAAATTTGGTTTCGAATACCACATTCTTTTAATCAGTAATTTTGAGTTTTTCTTTAGTTTGCTAGTATTTTTGGTCAAGTTGCGGTTGGTGTGTGTGCTGCCGTGATGCCACGGGGTCATAGTTGCCTTGCAGTCATTTCCGTAGATTTTTCAATCCATGGTAGAGTAATTCGTTTTGCTGATTGTTCGGTAGGGTTTGAGTTTCTGATGGTTGGGAACAGTGGTGGTGTTGTTTGTAGCTCGGGTTGATGGTTTTGGTATTGATATGTTCGCCGAGCTTGGCATTTAGGTTGCAAACGTTTCATCACAAGGCGAGGTGACATCATCAGTGTCTGATGAAACATCTTGGGTATTTGTTACGAGGAATTAACAGGACAAAATACTTTTTCTCTCTCCAACGGTGTTCAAAAACAGCTGCTTTTGTGGCCATTTGGATGGTTATCGGCACAACTGAGGAGGTAGTCCGTATGTGTCCATTTTAGGTTAACTGAAATCGTCAAAGTTTCATCCGGTTTTCTATTGATTATTGCGTTGGAAAATAACATTTTGTTATTAAGTCCAGTGTTTTCAAGTTCCCGCTACCTCAATCTGCTCAAGTATTACGAACGTACCATAACATACTGTGCTCGTAGATTTGGTTAAAACAACGGTAGTGTGACATTTCTAAGCTTTTTTATGACTGTTTTAGCTGTGGTTCCAGATAAATCGCGGATCCCAATGGAGAGACCTCCGTTAGTTCGTAGTTTTGGCAATTGAATGTGAGGTATGCAGACACACACGGGTTTGCCTATATCCTCCGGTTTCAGTGAAGTTTCTCTTCTGCTAGTCGTTGTAGTGTTTCTTTCGCCAGGATTAGGTCAGCGGATGTATAGAGAACCGTGGTGTCGAATGGAGTTACACTTTTGTCGTGCTTTGGTCAGTTTATCCAACAGTTGCAATGCATTGCGAGTAGACTGTTGTGTTCAGTCGACAGGATATTGTAGGTTCTTACTAATACCCCCAAATGAGTAATTTCCCGTTCTTATTTCGTAACCTCCGAAGAGTTTGTTCATTATTCATTTTCTATTCAACTGAACTAGTGAAAATACTAATCATACCATTTAGTTGGTTATTCACCGCAAAGTTGTCAGAAGTTTGTCTTACTTTGCTGTGGATGACAAAGTTGGGAACAACCAAAGAGCAATCCAGTGCTGATTTCTTGACAAAAGACAAAAAGAGAAAGTAGTTTTTAAAAGAAAATCGAAAACACAGCCACACAATGATTGTGTTTTCGAATTCATTGACAATTAAGGGCTCTTGTTTTAACGACTATGTCAGAAATATGAACAGACTGAAAATCGGAAGAGTGGACGATGGTTTCTGCTACGTCTTCAGTCCAAATTTTGAGTGGAACCTTTGGACATGATTCAAAATTCGGTTATTCACTGTACACGTTATAGATCATTCTTGCTACAGTTTACTGGGAAGTAAGTGTATGAGGTTACTGACCTCCGACAAAACAATGTGGAGCTGGACGTGCAATACAAATTGAGAATAACTAAATTTTCATGGAATTTTGACTTTACAATGATCCGCCTGCAGTCTTAACGTAAGCCAGTTTGGAAACTCAAAAGGTTACTACACTCAGGATAAAATGATGACTAGCCACTCTGACTATCACCAACTTAAACTGAAAGCAAATGACCTAGACTAGTGGATTTCAGAGATTTCTGCTGGTCGATAGACATCCTTTATGGGTCGGTCGATGTTAACAGTGAAACGTCGAAACAAAGATTACGGTCTTGTCACTTGCAAATTTTTGTCACACACCACCAACTTGATATAAGGATTTGGCTGTCACTCCAACCTGCAGATATCACCCGATTTGTTTTACCGTTCGGAAATGAGCTGTTTTTCTTGAAGACAGTGTTCCGTGCAGAGCCAGGGTGAAAAATCAAAATATCCTTCAACGTTAAGTTATGACTTAGCAAGTTGTTTAGCAGCACCAGGATAGTTAAGTGATAAGCTGCTCATCCAATTGAGACGTTTCCGTTTTATCATGTCAGTTTGATGATTGGGCGAATAGCCAGTTGCCGGTCGTTGTATTTTGCTTGAGTGTTGCATGCATCGCCTTCTTGGGAGCTCAGCTCACCCCCATTGTTTCTAAACTTGTTAACTGTTTGGAAGAGCTCTTTTGAGTACAAGTGCCTTATTATGTGATTATTAGTTAGTCTTTAACCTGTTCGGCACCAAATTGTGATTCACTTCCCAGAAACGATCCGTCGATCGAAACTGTTGAGGTTGTCTAATTACTAACTTTGATAGTTTGTTCACTAGTACCGTGGCTTTGTGATCCACTCTCGTTTTGAATATTTGTGATCATTGTTTTATCGCTACGGGTTGCTCAACGTCTTCTTGGAAGATCAAACAGTGACGTCACTAAAGCTAGGATTTACCGTTGTGTCGAACATTTGAGCTATGAGGTAGAGGGGTTTGGCAACACCGACACAGACCATATAATGGGACAAGTAACCCAGAAATATCATAAAGTCCTTGTAGTTTTGTAAGCAGTGTTTACTAAATCGTGAGTAAGATATTTATATTTCCTAAAGAGTGACTACCATCCTGTGTTAGAACTTTAGTGCTATCTGCAGTGTTTTAAAAATCCCTGGAAAAATTGGCCTGATTGGGTAATTTGCAACTGTCACACGAGAGCTCAAATCTAAAGTCGGTGGTTGCAGACACTCGTGTTTTTCTCACGAAGGTTGACTTGCACTTGCCACAATGTCTTGATATTAGCCAATTGACTGAATATTCATGCCCTAGGTGACAAAGAACAGATGTGAAATCATGCATGATAGGTGATAGTAGCAGCCTGGTTGTTTTACTCGGTTTGAGACTTGAAAACGGTCAGTGGCTTTGAAACCACCATCACATCTCATATGTTTCGACCAATAATTTGGTGGTAACAGAAATGAGTTTCGACCATATGATGCTCATCCAACTTTACAGACAAAGTCTACCAATGACGGGTTATATGGATTGCCAAGCATAACGAAATTTCAGTGGATGATTTGGGACTTTTTGAAGAACAAACAACTTGAAGACATTCTCACATGTTCACCCCTCAGGTCCGTTGGTTTGTGAAGTTGTAATCTTGTGGAATAAACCGTAGTTTGCCATTCTGATGCTCTGTCGATGCTGCTGCTGCTGCTGCTGCTGCGAAATGTTTGTCGTCTTATGAATTCCGCTCCGTATAATCCTGGTTACTTCGCTTTTCCTAATAAATGATATGATTTTACACTGTTTTTATCAGCCACTCGCTGAATTCGTTAAACGTCTCGGTCGAAGGTGGTCTGTATGCCGTCCATTCAAATATATACATTTATATTTTAAGCAGATTGTTTTCCTCATCGGGCGAATCATTCGTTTTTCTCAATATTTCTACGTTTGTGGTACATTTGTTTTTGTTGTTTCCGTTTATCTTGTTTTCTCAGCATTGTTGTGTTCAGAGTATGTTTATCTCTCAGAATATCGTAAAAATGCTCATGTTCCCTACGAACACATATCTGTTCATTTTCTGCCAATGTTTTCCTCTATCTGGCATATACTCTTTAGAAGAGAAAAAATGACAAGGAATGTGAAGAAATGATTATCCGGCGAGTATTCACCGAACTTCTTGTTATCACTGTTCGAAGGGGGATTTTTCGATATGTTAAATTTTTCATCGACTCACTGTTTCCGCTGTTTGCGAAGAGATCAGGTGAGTGGTTGTTACCATCGCTGTTGCTGTCGTTTTTGTTTTTGTCGTTGTCGTTATCATTGTTATTGTTGATGTTAATTTTGTTGTTTTTACTGTCATTGCCGCTGCTGTTGTTACCGTTGTTGTTGTTGTTGTTACCGTTGTTGTTGTTACCGTTGTTGTTGTTGTAGTGGTGGTGGTGGTGGTTGCTGTTACCGTTATTGTTGTTGTTGCTGTTTTTACTCTTGTTGTTGTCGCTGCTGTTGATATTGTTGTTCTTTTTACTACTGCTGAGGCGAAGACTTCTCCATTCTTTTTTAAAAAAACAAGAATAGTGAACAGGAGTACCTGAAATGTTGAAAACCTTGTTCGGCGTACTTGCGGAAATAATCCACAAACTGCGAAATGGTACTGCAGTGAGGACGAGTGATCGCACCACACTACCCACATCACTACTATTCAGTAGTTAGACAGTAGCATGGAGTTTGACATCGAAATAGCTGCTAGAAGAATACAAGAAGATGCACGGGAGTGCAGCACGCCATAACGTGGTTCTTGGAACACAAAGGAACTGAGCAATGGTGTCCATAGCACCTGTGACGTTCTGAGATGAGCGTTGCACGAAGATGAGTGTTTTTGTTTGTAGTTATGTTGAAGCACATAACTCACGTAATGGTTCTTCGAATAAACAACCCTTGGATCACAACAGTAGTATTTCGCTTCGTTTCGACATCTGTATACTGATTGCAATATATTCTATGAGATTTGAATCAAATCAGTCTGTTGAAAACACCTAATTTACCTAGGGTCTTCTGCCAGCTACATTTGAGCCTACGTGCTCAGACAAGATTGTCTGATCGACCTAATCCATTTAAGTACGAAAACCTCCGAGTTTATTTTATATAATGTCAAGATGACCGTATTGACCATATCATTACGGTAGCTTGTTCACTTCATCATCTCGAAAATTGGTGTCCTCAAATTCCTAGCTCTCTTATACGTATATACATGTCGATGAACTGATCACCCATTTACATGATTGGCAAACCATGGTCTGATGCAACCTAATACTTGGTTTTGGTTAGTTTTTTGCAACTGTTACCAGTGGGCCACAAAATATATTTCATATCATACTCGGGGAAGACTGATTACGTGGCATTTACGGTTTGGACAATATTTACATTACATCACGATGTTCGCTCTTCGTGTTAACAATAGAACAACCAAACACTCATTTGGGTCAGGTTTTTAATTATACATTCTGATAGAACTTTGGCTTTCATGGTTAAAACTTTTCATGATATAAGGCTTACCGATTAAAAATCGTTGAGACTCAAAAGATGCACGTGGAAAACCGCCACATCGGTACACCTGAATGGGTATGACCTTTGCCATCACCAATGAGATCTTTTGTGGCTCACAAGAAAATAAACAGGTCCAACTTCCAGTTTGAATGTCCGTTCGAGCCGTCTATTGATCTGGTGGTCTGTGGTTGGTCATAGTCACAGGTGTGACCTCAACATTCTCGTCTCAGTTGTCTTTGGTAAGGTATGGAGTTCTGTTTTCTTATGGGCTGTTTAAAATCCAGCCCAGATGATGAAGTTAAATAACCCTCTTTGTAAGGAACACTTCCTGACACATGCGAACTGGTTCGCTGTGTTTACCGGATGGGCTGCGGGCCGTATTTCTGGCTAAAATATTTGTGCTACTGAAGGACCACTGTAAAATCAGATTTCAAATGCTAATGAAACCAGATAGCTGTATCAAAAAACTATGCATGGTCGAGGAATTTAACATAATTATGTATATCAAATACGTGTGAGGTAGAGCATGTCTCTTGTACTAAGGCTACTTTAATGTCTTTTCATGCAATTTCATGTAAAACTTGAAACGATTCACAACTGATAAAACTCCCTTTACAGGTCAGTTTTTGTTCGATTAACCACAAGAAAGGCGTACAACTTTGCTGAGCACATTTTACCCTGGAGCAACTAATTCTCTTCAGAAGTTTGAACAAAACAGCTAGAACACGAAAAGTGATGGACGTGAGCATTCGACGTTGACTAATCAGTACCAAATTTACGATAACGTGATTGGGGTTTTATGGCCAAAAAGTAACGGGGGTGAATAATATGTGTTCTGGAACGACTGTTTGCCAACCTGACACATATTTGGATTTATTGACCTGTCGTCACCCGCCGGTTTATTATCCACAACCCCTCGCTACTTGTTTGCCTTAAAATCCGAATCATGTTATCGTAAATTTGGTACTGATTAGTCGGAACCAAATGTCTACGTCTACCGCCTTTCGTGTTCCAACTGTTTCGTTCAAACTTCTGAAGAGAGTTAGTTGCTCCAGGGTAAAATGTGCTTAGTAAAGTTGTACGCCCTTCTTACACTTAATCGAGCAAAAGCTGACCTGTAAAAGAAGGTATCGGTTGTGAATCGCTTTTAGCTTAAAATGAAAGGCATTGCTAGCATACCTTCCGCAGCAGGAGTAGACACGCTGTGCATCTTGGTTCGATTGACCACGACCGCATCAGCAAACCACATGTGTCTTGGTTTCGAACGATGTAACAGGAGTCTGAGTTTACAAGTTGATAACGTGACTGGTTGTCATGACATTTCTAGCGTCTGAGAAGATTGATGGCTTATGTGTTTCAGTCACATTGCCATTCTTCAGTAACACGGAATTCTGTACCCATTTAGGCAGATGTTCCTACCCTCTAAAGCTCAACCATCTCATGATTCTGCCTATGTAACTTTCTGCGCAGTTACCTATACACTGGTAAGCACAGTATGAGGTGATACCAATGGGCTGAGTTCTGTTGGCTGGAGGCACTGGCAGCTCCTTAGTTCTAGCGATTACATGAAGTTCAGTTGCACTGAAAGTTTGTTTAATCGAATTTCTCATTCGCTGAGCTGCTCGATACAGTGTGGAAAACCCTTAAAAAGCTGTTTATAGGCCCCTCTTTTTTTTACAATGATCACCTCTTCGGATGGTGCATTCTCTTCACTGTGCCCGTCTATGAACCCTTTCGGGGTGACCAGTTGATTGTAGAACAGAAGTGAGCAAGTCCAGTTCCTCCACAAACTGTCGCCTTGTATGTGTTTACCGGTGTTCTTTGATGTTGGACTGGGTTGAGCCTGCTGTAGTTTAAGTGTTGACCGGACCACGTGGATTTCCTTTAGAGAACTTCTCAAATTGACGGCCCAAGATCATATCAGGAAATAGCAAACAGCTGTTGGTCTCCATTTCATTTCCAGTTTAAAAGACACCCAGGTAGACGGTGCACCAGTTCAGTCATCACTTGTATGAGTAGCTTGAACATTAACGTGTCGTCGACTTAACGCCTATAATATGACAGGCTTGCTGTCTTCTTAACTAGTTGTTGCTCAGTTCTTGGGATGAAAAATTCTGGTAAGATGGGACCTAGTGCACTTCCCATGGCGACTCCATCTATTTGACCGTAAGACCTTACAAGAGGACGAAAATTGACGGTCTCAGTCCAGGTTAGCAAAGGCTGCTTCAGTATATCGGTTAGAAGTGATAACTTAATGTGATATACATCAACGAGCTAGCAAATGCAATCAATCGTTTCGTGTGGCGAGACATTTGTAAACAACGACTGAATGTTTACAGAATGCATCAGCTCATCTGCAAGATTGATTTGCCTAAGCCATTGATGAATTCGAAAAAGTCCTTGATGGAATGTGTTTAAAAGTTTCTTTTAGTAGGGTTACAATAGAAACTGGTCAGCTTATCAGCTCCCGGTATAGAGAGTTTATTGCTGCCGAGATTGGCCGAAGCTAAATCTGAGACTTGTGCCTCTTCAGCTGGTCGTAAAGTTGCGGTGTTGACAATCCACCTGATTTAAGAAGTTAACACGTGTTACCTGATTGCTTTCGCGTCCTTGTTGTCTTGTTTGTAGTTTACTGGACCCAATGTATTCGACCAACCATAGAAGGACCATGATAGAACTGCAGTGGATGTCCATCAGATATAATCACAGTTGAATTAACCTTTGAGTTCCTCACCCTTTGTTACCATTGTAACACCGGCTGAGTCTCGCTGATTGCCACCACCACACCATGTCGAGTGCAGAAGGGTTTATGCGGTACTAACGGAAACAATCACATCATCTCGACGGTAATTCCTTCAGACACTGAATGCACGAGAGGTGCAGTCTCGAAATCTTTCTCGCAAACGGCATTCAATCCACGGTAAACAAACCCCACTGAAAAATATATTCAAACCACCACAAGCTCGACACTAGTGGATTAACGGTGACAGAAGAATGATAAATTTAGAGTAAAATGATGTATTCAGGTAACTTGTAAGAATTTCATGTGGCGCACGTGTATTATGGATTCTACACATAATGGTCAAGAGTTCAGATAAGAGAATTACTTGAATAGCGGTTAAGTAATGCTGGTCAACCTTATATCAGACAAGCGGAATCGACACATTCACATAAGCTGAACGGACTTCAAAAAGCCTCCACGTATTCAAAGCCAAGCCCCGAATTTGGCATACTTGTACATTTTGAGACGATAAGAACTCGTCTAAGTTTGTTCTAACAAAACTTCAGGAACGCAGGCATCTGAGGATGGCTGTTGTATCCGTGGTGTTATGCACACACATGTACATAAGCCAGAACTGTCTGAAGCTGATAAACAAATCTGTTCTAACCTAAAGAATGACTGATAATTGAAGATTATCGTTATGCCATAGGGACCAGACAAAACAATACTCAACATACTGTCAAACAAACCACTAAACCTCAACAAACTTCGACGAATCCAATTTCTCGTTTCCAACCAGCTCGATAAACAAATACAGTGAAAGTTGGTTGAAGTCACCAAGTTTGTCCAAGTGTTTCGGACAGGATTAATCATAACACACGTTATATTAACGATTGTTATTTACTGTAGATTGCGTGTCGTCTTTCTGCACGGTCTCGTGAGTCCACTTATAGGCGGAAACAACAAACTTTTCGATGAAAACACAAAACTGTATTAGGTGGCTAAAGGTTCCTCAGAAATGCCCACCGACATCTTTTGAGCAGAAGTTCTTTTCATATTCTCTCTCACGGTTTTGCAAAATATCATCATCACGTAATAATCGCGTACCGTTGATACGGTGAAGTTACTTGACGAATGGTCGTAGGATAGTGTGGGTTTAGTGCATCAAATGTGGTTTAAACAAATTTCTTGATTTAGCTCACAATCGGTTGTTTTACTGGTCACGCAATTTCGAGCTCTATCAGTGGAAAAAGTGATGTCAAGTTGCCACTTGTAGTGGCATATTCCGGCATTGAAAGGGACCTACTGGATATGTTCCATCGTGCAGAATTAGAACATCTATCTGCTAATTCGAAACAGGATTCATGCGGACGTAAACGCTACTGTGTCAAAAATTCAGAAAGCCGGATAAATACATCAGATCAACGAGCAAAGATGGATCTTAGGTGACTAACAATAGTACCAAAGATCACAGATGAGAAAGTCAACAACCAGATGTCTAGAGCGGATTTCACTCCAATGTGCTACGTGGTGATAGACATTCATCAAGTACTGCTTCCGTCAACGTTCAGATTGGTAACATCATTAATGTTGACAATGAGACCTTTACAGTCTAGTGACAAAGCTATGAGCCACGGCTGTCATACACATCAATATACTCTACGATTTCAAAATTGCTCAGTCATTAATTCTAGAGTCGAAGTGTTAATGAGAAAACATTGAGGACATAATGCTGGATACTGACTACTCCTACTCTTATAGTGAAGTGAAGATTGGGTTATTTTCTAGATCACTTTGGATAGGAATATCATAACAAACTGCATTGTAACCAACTGGGTCCAAGGACTAGTTGATGGCTGTTGCCAACCTGAAATTGTTCTTGTTAATTTTCTCTGTAAAGCGGTAAGCTACAACAATACGCATCTGAAATTATTTTGCACGCTACTTATTACGACGACCAGGCGATATACGCTGCCCATTGTCGAACGTTCGGCATTGTACACACAATAAAAATTGATACGCTTACGAAGAACTGACCAGCATTAACCAAAAGTCAACAAGGTTTCCAATTCTTCGAGTGAGTTGCTGTCATTGTCTTTCTAAGTAATTAAGTGGTGTAGCCTATGAGCACATTAGAAACAAGAGCATTCGTACGATTTGTAGACGAAAGCTAATTAGTTCGGTTAATATGCTTTTGCGATCAAAGTATCGTCATATAGGACACCCTGTGAATTCGTGATGTGATCTATTTCTTAATGCGTTCGTATCCGCGACAACTGAACGTAGTCGAAAGGACCAGCATGAATTCACTAGAGTCGGAGATGCTCCTGATTGTTACATTAGTATTGCGTAAGCGACATTCTTGCGTTAGGTGAGAGTTGTTAAATTTTGTCAGGTTGTTACGTGTAAGAATGACGTTTACTTTTCATCATAGGTTAAACAGGTTATTACAAGGGGTGCAAGCAATTTGTACATCATAATTGTTTTCTAATATAACAGTTTATCACAAAGTTTCTTACGGTTAGACGGCGTGTGCAACTAACGTCTAGTTACGCTTATTCTACGCTACGATATCACCACGTTTCAATCAGTATTGGTTCATCGTTGATTACCAGAAGATTACTGAGGTAAGGTTACATTAGTAAAACAAATAGAGGAATAGTCTTTGGAAAGTTCTTTACAGTTATGAACCGTAAGGAATAAGAACAATTTTACTACGTCGAGGTAATTATTCACAAGTAGTTGTGGCTGAGCGTCTGTGTAGAATAATACAGTCAGGTTTGTTCTGAGGTCAGCGGTAAAGTGATCAAAATAGTTGTCATATAAGAGATCAGAGTTTAACTCCCAGTCGTGACAAGGGTATGAACTACTGATGAGCCCTGACAAGAGTGAAGCAAATGCACAGTGTTCTTTTTCGAAAGCTTTAACCAACTGAAGGTGATCTAAAAGCCGCAGTCAAAAAATACCTGGGGTAATAGAAAACAATTTGACGAAGGAGATGAAAAAACAGACTAACTTTTCACACCCAGACTTATGGTGTCTGCACATTTGTGTAGTAATCAGTATGCTAGCCATGTGGATAGAGGAGATGGAGAATTGGAGGATAGAATCTGATGAAATGTACACGTTCGTTATGAGTGAGAACCGGATTTGGTTGTGGTTCCAGAAAACTGAGCACCACTGACAATACGATCACGCACGGACCTTGGTTGGCGACTGAACTCATCGCCGCTGTCGAAGAAGCACACAGGGCTCAATTTTTGGCTTCACTGAACAACGGTAGAATGGGATAAATTAGAAACCTCAATGCAGGGAGGTTGAACATGACATAGCCATAGTTGAATTAAGTGGGATTCGGACTGATCTGTTGCGTTTTCATCACTGCGAAAATTTACTTGCCGACGAATTTTACTAGCAGTTGTGTACTTGAAACTAGACAAAATATGGATGTATCTATTAGAGGAGGTTAATGTAGTGCGGGCAAGTCATATTAACCGCCAATATGTGCAGTGGAGAATCTACTGGGCTAAAATCGGATAAACCAGACGGGACTGATAGTACCAAGAGTTTTTGGAGAAGTTAGATGTTACAATATAATACAGTATTATTACTAACGAGTAGTGTGAGAGATTTATGATTTTAGATGAGGCCCAACTATGAAAAGTCAGGACTTCGGCTGGATTCGAACCAGCTACAGACACAGAATGCTTCAACGAGACAACGCGTTATGGCTTCGTAGCTCAGCTGGTACAGCGCTTGCCGCGTTGAGGCATGCTGTGTCTGTCGCTGGTTCGAATCCAGCCGGAGCCCTGATATTTCACAGTTGGGTCTCATTTAAAAACATTATTAATAGCAAACATGAGGGAGAAAGTTAGCAACTAGACCGTCGTTGTTACCGCGAAGCTTTTAAAATTGCACAGTAGGTATAACGACAAACTAAAAGATTTAGATTTCCACATAATTCATGTGTTGGTGTACACAGGTTTTACGGGTGGAACGTTGAAAATTGTCTACTGGAGCTAATTCAGTCACTGTGAGCAACATGCCCGGGTCAGCTTACACGTGCAGGATCACCACTGGTTTTGCTCTTTGTTCTGTTCGATTTCCATCTCAGAATTATTCCCTTAGGCTGCAAATAGAGACAGCAGTGAAGGAGTGCTTACTGTGAACGTATAAGTGACAAATTAATTGGTATCGGGTGTGCTTATTTTGAGAAACTTCATTACTTAGCCGAAAACTTTGTTTTTACAACGCTCTGGATACCCCTGACTTTAGACAAATTAGACATTCACATTTTTTGTCTTACTACGTGAATTGGTATCAAGGTCGATTCTTTCTTCCGTTGGCATATGGCTGGGTAGCGTGTAAATGTTTGTACCTGTTTGACAAGAATCGTTTACCATCAAAACTTGCACTTTCAGACAGTTTATTTCAGCCAGATTCCTCAAAAAGGAAACAACTAACCTGAGGCTCGTGCTTTGGAGCTCGCCTGTAGTACGTAGTTTGTTAAATTAATACCACCACTGAAATGTAAGACAAGCCAGATCAATAGGGATTTATGCGCGTGACCGGTGAATATTAACCAGAAACATACAACAATTGTGCTTACTATGGTGTTTGCACAAAAATTCCACGCTAACCTAACAGAATTTCCATCTGAATTATTCTTTGGAAGCTAGCCGTGGTCAGCGATTAAGCATACAGCCACTATATCATTTGCACATTACGGAAGTCAAAATGAACGGGGAGAAATTAGAGTAAAGAGAATTGATGGGGTTCAAAAAGATACTTGCAGCCGAATATAAACTAAGCAATAAATTGCCTGAAACTACCAAATTTGTCCAAGGAAGATATCTCTAGGTTGGGAAGTGTGTTTGGGTGAAGTTAACAAACGTGTAGCGTACTTTATAAGGACAAAGAAAACCAGAGGTGAACACTACGAACAATAAGGATGGACACGTAGATGAGGTCATAAGTTGCCAAGATAGTTCTCTCATCTTACTCGACTCAGTTGTCAAATTAGTGGGTCATGTATGGTTTCTAGATGAAATAACTCCTAGGCATTCGGCCAAATAAGACTTCCAATATACACGCAATAAAGCGGGCCGCAGTCATTATGAACACTAATCGATTGGAAACCTTGTTCTTGTGACATATTCTGAAGAGAAGCATCAGTCCAGATTCTCAATTTTGTCGGACTCTATTATTTTTTCATCATTCTGACGACAGTAACATTCTTCAATTGACATATTTCAGTCTTCGAACTGTTTTATTCATTCTGTACATTTTCTCACCCCCAAAACAGTAACAAACTTAAACTGATTAATACTTAGCCAACGTTGTTGATGTACCGGTTTGGTTGCTAAGAGCTTGCAGAAAACCAACAGTTTGGGGGATCACTGTGTGCTTTTTCGGAGGTGTGGTGGTGTTACTACCCGCTTACATAGAGTTCGGTGGTTTTGTGCAAACAAACTAATCGCTAAATGCAAGCATATATTCTTAAGTGGCATTCTCCAATTTTTGACACAATATTTGTTTATCACATGCTCCTCATAAAAGTCAAATTAATAGCTTTGATGACTGCTTTTTAGATCCAATGTGAGCGATGTTCAACTTGAAATTGACCTACTCCTCGACTACTCACCACTAATCTAAAACATTCTCCAGCAGGTTCAGCGGAAGCGAATAAATCCATAGCATACACTCTCTAACTGTGGTTACCGGACATTATCCGGCTTTCATTGGCACAATCACGCAACCTGATCGTTGTTTAGACGCGAAGGTAATTGAAGGTGGTTGATAATTCAATTATGTCTCGTGTGAGGTCAGTGGCGCAATGGTCTACACTGTTTTCCCATGATAGAGTGGCCGAGACTCAGATTCTGGCCATGGCAAAGATCCGTACAACTGACGAGCTCTGACAAGAGTGAAACTCAAGTCTGACGCTCCTTTTCAAAATTGAATACCTAGAAGATCCACGGGAGTGCGAAAACTTTGGGTGATATTCAGATTTAAACCATTTCAATTTGCCAACACAGTCCTGTGTACTGCATGCAATAACTTCTATTGAGTTAATGCCACTTTTTTTTACAGACTTTCACTTCCACAGTGCTCTGACCTCTTCCACACATGTTGACGCATACTGCGAGTTTACCACCCCTAGAAATACTCAGCTATTTGCTCTCCACAAACATTCATTTGGTTATTCAGGCCATTCTACCATGAACTTGTCCCCCTTGGCTTGTAGTCAGACGCGCCACAAGTTCTATGTGTGCTGTGAAGGTTGACGTTCACTCCTGAAACCTATATGAAGCTAGAATGAGTGATCGCCCGGTACAATCTGAGCATATTCTACACGACGTTTTGTTTATTTGTTGTGATTACCTGGTCAGCTGGATATTACCAAAACTTAGAAGATCATCTTCATTCATGATGACAGATTTTCTTCAGAGCTCCTCAAAAGACTCTGCATTGATGAAGTCTTGCAAACTGGAAGCTTGTTAAGCATTAAAGTGTGCTTCAAATTCTGTAAGACGTGAATTAAAATGTTTAACTTGGGTTCAGGTCCACACATTATGCGTTGACAAAAGGTGCTTCCCGATCCGGCAGCTCGTAAAGTGATTGAATGAACTGAACACAGTATTAAAAAAAAAACCATCATCTTTTATGTAGGATAATTCGATGACGAATTATTCACATTCGGCTCCCACAGAGTTTTCATCTCCTCATTTTTTACGTTCATCACCTTGGACAGTCCAGATGCTTACGAAGAACCTGGACAGTTGAGGTCTTACAATGCACATCGACCTGATGAATTATCTGTTGGCGTGTTGAAGGAGTGTGCGGATGTTTTTGTACCAACCTTCAATTGAGTTGTTAACTTATTGTCTGACACACCTCAGGCTTATTACATCATTTTAACCTTCACGGAAATGGAACGGCTTGGTGCACGTTCACATGAATGAAATTTCCCAAATCCTACGACTCTTTCCAATAGAAGTACATGCACACACTCTAATCAGGTTGATTTTATTTGCCGGTAACTTCCGTTTTTTGTTGACTGTTTATATCAGTCCATTCTGTCATCGTCTGGTGGAACATCCGCACAATCTCGCGGTTGTTACTTGGGCTACAAAATTACGTCGTGCAACATCAGCGGACAGGAAATGTTCAAAGAACTTGGTATACCGTCATTAATCGTTGTTGTTTTTACCATAATAATCTATTAACAATAGTCAGATTATCCAGCTTAATGATAAATTTACATCACCACTCACCACTGGCTCTGGTATTCCCCGGGATTCGATTCTCCCACCGTCCTTACTCTCACAATAAATGATATTCATGTCCATTCATGTTTGTATATTTTAATGTGATATGTAAGCGATGTAATGTTAGATACGAAATCATTGAATCGGTGTTCCACATTTGCTGTGTTACGTTGTTACCGAGGGACTAAGACTTTCACTGGATCCCTAAGAACCCTGGTAATAAATGTTTCCCCTAAAAGTCGTTGATTATATTTTGCATCACCACTTTTGATATCTTGCAACTGAAAACCTACCTGACACAAATCAATCGTCTTATTCAGATTCTTCCTGACGCATCTCTGTATTTTCATTAAATCCCAATAAAATTGTCTACTTGTTTACACCCGGTCATATTTTTTTCCATCACACCTTTTTGGCACACTCCCGGAATTTCCAAACTTACGTAAACTGTCCAACTAAATCGACAGATTTTTTGAAACAGATATTGCTTGTGACCATTCACTAGCTTTTTCACGAAACATCATCAACACCATCATTATGTTGAGATCTGAGCAAACTTAGTTTGCTGAACCAGTGAGTACGTGAAAATCCGAAATGTGCCTATTAATGCTCGGTATTGTTTTTTGCACAAACTCTGTAAAACCGAATTTTTGACAAATATCTTATAATCGGATAAGTGAAGTTTTGTTGACTTATGTGATATTTAAATAAAAACCTAGAAATTGAGTATTGTGTACTGGAAACAAAATAAATCGCTCTAATTACATGCAATTTGTATACAGTTTGACCCAGAAAACAAGGTTTAACGATATGGGTGATAATGGGAGTTGAACATAGAGAAGCGTCAGAAGCATGTATGAGGTTGCCGCCTAATAAGAAGTGAGGTCATTTCTGAGAAACATTTGTACTTATAGTGAGCAATCAATAGTTTCAAGGCTACTTATCCCCTTGACGTTTCAATTCATATGCAGGTATTATGGCATCACGTCGAATGGTTCATTAAGTGAAAACGTCTGACTTTACTGATCGTTTATTGCTTGGTAGACGCGCGGGTTATAGGGGTGTAGTTGATGATACAGGGTGACACTGATTGAGATGGGTGGAGGAACATAGCAGTGAACCAAGCATTTGTATGCCTACACATAACCAGTGCATTCCGGTTGGATTGTATTCTGAATTTTCTGCTGCTGGCGGATTACTTATCGATCTGGTCATAATCTCGCTATAAGTACAACTGTAACCCTAACTTGCAGTTGTGTTTATATTTGTGCGGGATCAACCAAGGTGAATAGAAAATAGACGACCTTCATGAGCTTCATGTTGGCTGCTTGTTGAAAACAACTGTCATAACCACCGCGTCAACGACGAACAAGTAACGTATAGCAGTTCACTTTTCGATACGGCTCGTTGCCTATACTGAATTGGACGGAACAAGGTCAATACTAGTCGAATGTTTCAGCTTTTTAGCTGGGGAATGAATAACATGCAAGTTAGCGCTGCTTTTAAACTTTGTCTGATTCAAGAAAATAGGAAAATTGGTTTCAACAACAAAATGCACGTCTATTAAGAAGATCGGAAAGTGTTCATACAGAAAAGTAATCCGGCGTTTCTTTCAAAACAGTCGACAGATGAGCATACAATGATGTTTACGCCGAAGTTACTGATTTTCGAGTAGTGGTTACACAAGATTATAATTCTGCTTTTACGATTCATCTTATAAATAATGACCGGTTCTCAGAAGGAGTTCATATACACATCAGCTTGTGATTATAGGCGGCATTAGTCCAGGACGTTACTTGCCAAATAGGACATTGAGAATCGTGATAAAAAACAAATTCAAGGGAGAAATGGACAGACTAAAAAGGTTGTTCGATCACCTTTACTGACATTTTATTGGACTTCGAAGATAGTCCCGTTAACTCGATCGTCTGAATAAACGGTATTGGAATTGTCAAGTACACGTTAGAGTGAATTACCTTAAATCGCTAGGAGCGATTTGACAAATGGGAAGAGAATTCTCTATTTGCTCAAAATACTATTGTATGATGTGAACATCATGTTCCCATTAATTAGTCCTCACCACACGATTGTTTGCGGAACGAAAATTGTTAGCATTTGGTGCAAAAACTGGCCGTTTGGTTCTTAACGTTATACGGCAGAACAAATGTCGTCAAACCAGCGAGTGAAATCTATCGAAATAAACCGACCCTATGGAAATTAGCCCACTTAAACTCACATGATTTCAGGCGTGACCTTCATTCTATTAGCGTACTTTTACCGCGTGAGGCAATGAAGGTCACTGCTAAGGCGGGACCTGTTAGATTTACTTTCAGCCTGAACAAGCACAACTAGGCACAATGACTCGTTTCGATCCGTGAGGTTATCATCCAGATAGTTACACCAGGTTACGGAACTGAGAACAGCAAACACAGATTTGGATTTCACCCAGGAGTTGTGTATCCTTAGAACAGTTTGCGCGGAACAGTTAGGACATCTTTTCCCTGTTCTCAAGACGCTTCCCTCATCAAATACATGAACGTTCAAATCAGTAATTGTTACGATCTCTCGTACAGCTGACCCATTAAAGGTCAGTCGTGCAGTTCTGGTTTCACATTTCTTTAATGGTTGACGGCCAACGCAGTAAACTTTGAGGAATCTGATACCACGAAATACTATTAAAACGAGCATCAATCACAGACCGCAGTCGAATATATCGTGATCATACATGTCGCAAGCCTGACTACAAATTCCTGATCAAGTGGTTGTCGAATGAGAGTAAAGACAGTTAGTTATGTTTTTCCCCTTGTGGAGGATCTAGTGTAGCAGCTGAATTAACCACCTCGTGGACGTGATTGTCAGTGCTTGAATTGCCATCAAGTTCAGGGTGGACGGTATGGATGACGCAACTGGTTGGTCCCAGTGACCACAAACAAGATAATGTGCAGCCGCTTCGGCGCAGTTAGTCTTAACAACACTCACCATGTTGAGGCATTGAACCTACCATCTGTGGGTAGGCGTCTGTAGTGGGAGCTTGGTAACCTACACGCTAGTCAGAAGCGGACTGTCAGTTTTAGACTGTGTGGAATTCATATACACCAGTACAATGTACCTCTTGATGAAATGTCATCTACAATCGAAACTGTCAAAGCGGGTTTGCCAGAGCATTCTTTTCGGTTAGGAACGCTACGATCCGATGTGGATCCTGTTCACGTTGCAAAAATCAAACTCATCATCATCATCCACTCAGTGTAGTAAACAGTAGTCTTTCGAATCGATACATGGCTGACCTAACTCCAAACCATTAACATCTGTAAATGATGTTGCCATCGATCAACAGAGCTCGCACACCAGTGACCTTGCGGTTGTTTTCGACAGAGCCGTTTTGCCAGCTTGTATCAGAAACTTGTGACATCGGATACTTAGTCTGCATGAAGGTCTGCGTGTATGTGCACTTAGCTTGTGTATCCCACCGTTGTGTGTTCAGTCGACCGCGCTCTAGCCTGCAACCCAGATAAGTCGCACAGCAAGTAGGTCACAAATAATGGGTGGACAGTTTATCACGTGTTCCTCACGCGAAACAGTGACAATTATCACGTGTCTCTGATCTCGATTTACATAGATGGAACCAGAGTACAATCATATCCATCTGCACTAGTCGATCATCAATACGTTGGATTGAATTTCTCCCGCCTCTGTGAGGCGGAGTTGTACCAACTTGTTTGACGCCTCTAAATAAGGTCGTTTTCAGCAAACCTCCCGGGCAGAAATTGGTCGTTGACACAGCGGATGTTCAATCAAGTGAGTTGAACCAAAATATGTATGTTCTTCTACTTTGGAATCACGCTATGAAAGCGCAGTTACTATGAATGGAACTACTGTCCTAGACATCCGATGTAACAGCATTGTGCCAGATTTTCGTGCATTCAAATTTTCTGTTTTCTTAGTTTAAACTGATTGTCCCACTATGGTGAAAACTACATGGAATTTTTAAATGTGACAGAAAATCTTATTAAGCTAAAAGCTGTTTGCTTCCGTTTGAGCTCATCGGATCTGAATCGTACTGATTGTTTCAATAATAACTAATAATGACTGCAGAAGTTAAGTCTAAATTTTAAACGTTCAACTTTAAAACTTTCTGTTACACTATGAATATAACATTATGTCCACTTACAGAATTAGTTCAATGAGAGATTAACCAAAACAGGACTTAAACTGATTTTTCCTTCATTTTTTCGTGAATATTTGGGTGAAACTAATCATCAAATCAGCTCACCCGAAGCCAACTTGCTAAATTGTGCACCACTCATATATGAGTACAAGTTAAGCATTTGAACAAGTTTTCAAGCCAGCATTTTTTGAAAAAAGCACTAGACTCGAGTTTCATTCTTGGCAAGATGTGACAGTAGTGAATCCGCTTGACAAGCTGGGGATTCGAACCCCTGTCCACGTTTTATGAAACATCCTTAATGACAACAATATGCTTGATCTTATATTAGACATGAAGAAATTGATTATCATTACTCTCAACCACATCCACCAGTAGATGCCACTCAGATTACTGAGTACTTCTATTAAAGATAGATTAACATTCGGATTAGCTCCAGTCAATACGTATACGAGTAGAACTTCTCAGTCAGGCTGAAGTAGTACAATCTAACTAACGCATGAACATTGGTGTATGGTTGGGAATTTGACTTAGATCGGTTGGATACCATTCATGCATTCCCTCAGCTTTCGTATCCACACAACTCACAAGCAAACGTGGTTGAGAGTTCAGATGTGATAATTCGATCGTGCCTAGTGTGAGGTTAATGGCATAATGGTCAACACGGTTGTCTCATGAAAACGTGACTCGAGTTCTAATCCCAATCGTGGCAAGGCTGTGCATTACTGACCAGCTCTAATGAGAGTAAACCTTGAGTTTAGCGCTTCTTTTTCAGAGGAGCTTTGTGAGAAATCTGTCTGATTGCGAAAGCTGCGAGCAAATGCAAGTGGTATTCAACTTGCAATTGATCAAACCCCTGACTACTCATTAGTACTTACATACACTATTGGGCTAGTCCGTTCCAAGGGGATTTACTACACTTGATTGGTTAATTTTCAAACTAGACAGCTGTGTGTGTAGAGAGGAGTAGATAATTGGTAAACATTAAGTGCTCCAACTAAACTTCTGTAAGTTCACCAGCAGTTATATGTATGGTACAAAGACGATGGGATACACACAACAGAGTTGACTTTCTGTGTGCATAGACGACTGTATGTAGTTTAGACGTCCGACAATTATGTGAAGGGAACGAACACGGCATAACTACAATATTTATTGGTCATGGAGAACGAAAGGCCATTCAATAGGCAAATTGACCAAAAGGTGTGTTTTTCATCAAGGAACTAAATTAGATCATATAATCAGACACTACTGTGCTAAGAAAAACGCTTGGAAGCATGTGTTACTTATTGCTAAAAACGCCAGTAAGTCTAATAGTAAAGTAATACAGTGAATGTAGAATAACACAAATATGGACATAATGCTCAGCTAACGATTTGTGTGTATAAAAAGATCCTAGTATGAAACGTTGGACATAGAATGTTGAAAAGTTTCAATGTTAACATAGCGAGAAGTCGTTCGATAAACGTTCGTCCAATTTTCAAGTGCGTGCAGCGCTCGTGCGCTCATCTATGTTAACTGGAATTCCAGTCCACAATGCATCACGGTTTTCTTGTTAACTTCTCGGCTCGACCCGCTTGGCTTATGTCCCCAATAATTGGAGCTATCAAAAGAGTTTATGTGTCCCCTACGGTGCCATCGTAGAGCTGGCTCAGCATTCACGAACAAATGTAACTGGATGGCTACATTTAATGACTTGATCCTGTCTAACGCGATGTTACTGGTGCAGTGGTTAACACGATTGACTCATGTGGCTCTCCATCGGAGTTCGAATCCTGATCGTGGCAAAGACAAACTATTTGCCTCTTTTTTAGGCAGCTGGCTAGATGGCCTATGTGAATGTGAAATCTGTGATCAAGGGTTTGTCAGCATGCTACTCACCAGTCACCAGAGCCACTGCTGATCAGTGATGACGTAAGGCCTGGGTGACCTAGCGAAGTTGGTTAAATGTACAATTAGATGATGGAGTGTGAAGACATAACAGTCGTAGAGCAGATAAACTGACGATACGAACAGGGATGCGTTTGTTGAGGAGTCTGAAAAATTGCTGCTAGACAGTCGTGAGTCTAAGAAGGTTGGAAGGTTACATGTCAAACAGTTTAACACAAAACTCACGAATTATTTACACGGGGGCTTTTATACCTTAACACAAAACAATTTTTTTTCCTCATTGTGTTCGTTTCCTTCATTTTTGGCTCCTTACTGTGCATAATGCGTGTTTTACTGGGTTACTGATATCGTTAGTCGAAACGATAGATCCTTATCGTCTGACCAAATCGCACACAACTGTCTTTCTGTTTAGCATACTTTCCTCATATGTATGCTGGTTTCTTTGAGTTGAATGATCTCTCATGTTTTCAGGTCCAAGATATAAGCTACCATTTGACTATCACAGCTTGACTGGCTATGTTACATAGGTGTCCATTCACGAAACTACTGGCCTTAGTCCTTCGGGTGTGTCACTGGAAACACTGGTAATGCCACATGTTAACAAGTGACCCAGTATCCTTCAACCACGGCCACCGTAAAAGAGTTACCCCACTATGGTTGCCGTTTCTTAAAATACGGCTAGAGGGTCATCTCTAAATATACTGCAGCTCTTTGTTTGCCACCATATAAAACAAGACTTGTGTGTGTCAGCTAAGTCAAGATTTCATCTTTTGGTTTATTAGCGAGACTGGATACCCCTTATTAAAGACCCTTCATTTGCTGCCATTTACTCTCTCTTTTTCGTGAAACTCGCTGATAGATTGATATTAAAGACAAACAACAAGTCTTCATTACCAATTTGTTGCGTTCTGAGCATGTCTGATCACATCCTGCTAATATCTCCATCTAGGTTATATAATTTTCAAACCGATATTTTTATAAATACTTTGGTGTTTATGTCCATCATGTGATACTCCTTTTTTGGGTAAAAAGTACCTCCGTGCTGTTTGTAAAAAAATGCACACACTACTTCCCTGCTATTTTTTGTAAAACGACTGAATAGTACTTGTTAAAAGATTTATCAGTCCAACCAATCTTTTATTCAAGCGGTACTTTGTAGTATTCCTTATATACTTTATCGTAATCGTCTGACTAACATTCAGAATAAGGAACATCACAGTTATTTTGAATTACTTCAGAAACAATGTTTGCACATTCGTATTTGTTGGAACACACAGCCCATCGGTAGCAGTTCCAAGAATGAGATACTGATCGATGGTACAAAAATAGTGGATCATTCACACACGGTCGTTTTGTCCATGGGCGAATATGGTGTGTTTGTCTGTCAAGCTCTGCGCCTAGCCGTAGTTTGTACACGATTGGTTCACATTCAAGGTCACTCAGAATAGCATTGGCATCCGCTGTTGCCGTTTGAGCGGCGCGCCTTTACTAACAGTTCAGGTGCGGTTTATGGGCCTTCTGTGATCGCGGTCGGACTACTACTTTCCGTCAATGTGTGAAAAGCTCCGCTGCTAATAAATGAAGCTTTTGATCCTGTGACTCGTTCTTACTAAATGCGGTTATTTGGCTAGCGGTCGCTGGAATGAACACAAACGATCGTCATCAACACAATGGTACATTTTGGTGAGTAAGATGAGCTTCCGTGTTCCCAAACGTCGAATTTCGGCCACACTGCAGCTGGATGGCTGCTCAAAGGTGAGATTAACTTGAATTGGTACTCCTTTTCCAAATCAGTATTTATATACACTTTTGCCCGCCGACTTCTGACTGATCATCCTCTTTAATCAAATATACTTTCACAGCTTTTAGAAAGCATGGGAAATTTGGTTTGCTGAGCTACTTGTGACAAAACCGTACTAGTTTGCAAGTTTGAAACTCAGTGGTTCATGGACAAATTGACAAAATACTGAACTAGAAAAAGAACGTAATACAGAGTTGTCCACTTGATGCCTGTTTGAATTAGCTTTGATTCATCTCAAATGTGATTCAATTTTTGGCCATTCTCTGTCTAATTTACATACGGTGACCTAGCATGTCAACGCTGCAGTCAAACTGGGATTAAACACAACAGTAGAGTCCGTTGATTTAGCCGTCTAACCGAGGTTTTTTAATTCATCAAACTTAAAATCTGTGTAAGCACGGATTTAGAAGCAAACTATAAGCTAGTATTTTTGATAAAAATGTCCTGGCATTAAAAGATTACTTTTTGTTGATCTAGTCAATCATCAAAAACGACCGACGTTGGGTTTGGAGCAGGTGATTGTGTTCATTTCCGAATTTCACGTCAATTTCGACTGACAACAGCGTTGCTGATTTATTGTTGCACATTACAAACAAACAGACTCGGGTAGGACAGATGCTCACCTGTGTGGTTCATTTACTTGAATGTAATGCACATGTTTTTATCTGTGCAACTGTGTATTAGCAACTAGCTTACGAAATATGTTCGAATCACCAACACGTCACATTACGATTACCTATTCCAAATACTGTTTCCCCACCAATCGCGTCGATTTAATACGAAATCGGAAAGTGCCTTTACTTTCTCGGATTTGCATGATATTACCGTTCCACACTAAACTGTGGAAGTTAGATGTGCTTAGGTGAAATTATCCTTATGTTCCCTCTTATTTAGTCAGACAGAGAATCGTGTTAGCCGCTAAACTATGCTGGTGTATGTTTTAGACATCACGTGACGTCTGGGCGTGACGATAGTCTACAACATTGTGTTTCAGGAATCGGTAGTTCGATGAGGATTTAAGTGCTAGCTAGATCATTCACTTCTTCCAGATATATTAGCCGGGGTCCTTAAACGTACACTTATCTGTCGGTGAATCTTAACTTCAGATTTCAATAATCGAATTAAACTGCATGTACATTGGTCTTCAAAATTCTCTACTAAGAGTCATTAGACGAGAGGGGTTATACACACGTATGCACTTCTGTTAGTTATTGATTACCTAACACCGCAAACCGCTCACACTTGTTAACTTTTTAGCTAGAACGTGAATAGGTCCAGGCTGAAAACGGCGAGCGTTAGGATACAATTAATCGTATGTTCAAAGAAATCTAGCCTATAAGAACGCTTCGGATAATCAGAATGTTGCAATATGCTACACAACAACGTGTACTAATCTCAGATCGATTCAGGACGAAGTGGCTGCACCCCAGAATGCTTCTCCAAATTTGAGCCTTGTGGAACACTCTGTAAGCAAATAAGAACTGTGTGGAGCTAGCGCTGGAGGTCACACGGATCGGGACAAACCAAACACTGGCGTATGCTTACAAGCCGTATCATGTAGCACCCATTGAAAAGACGTATCTTGATCGCTATTGAGCAGGTTTTGTTACGGTTGGTTATAGTTACATACTCTGTGTATCAAACATGTGTCGGGTAAGTTAGGGTTTGTGGCGCAGTTTGACTGAAAATTTGTAAAACTCTGACAAGAAAATGTATCTGCTAAGACTCCTCCGTAATCGTTTTCAGCTTCATACCCTGTGACATACGACATTCCCGTAACACTGCTTGATGCACGACGTTGGTGAGCCACATTTGTAAAAATGACCATTTATGTCACCGATACTCATGGAGTGATACACTGATACGAAGCGCAATTCCATTTTGGTGAACTATTCTACGAAATTCACCAATGGCTTCGTGTTCGTAACCACAATGATACGAAGCATGTAGTGTGAACTAGCATTCTTGAAAACAGTAAAATTAAATATCTTTTAAATGACGTCACAATTGAAGTTATGTTGAGTTGCCCACAAAAGTGTCAAATCTGAGTATATTTCCGTTTTCTTCGTTAAGAAATAACCGGATCGAACAAAGATAAGCTTTATGGTATTTTTACACCATTCCGGATACCCAAGCCCTTCAGTTTACTTCAGCTTGGCTCGATTCACCACAATCCGGCTTGATTTTGTTGTAAGGAGAACAGAAAGTATGAAATTATATCACAGCATATGAAAGTGTCTTGTCCTTATATGTAATGATACACGAGAAAGAATAGAGGAGGTTATCATTATCAGAAAGAAGTGATTTCGTTGCTTTTACTGACGGCTATTTTGAGAGGACCCTATTGCGATGGAAACGTCTGCTTTATCTTCTCAGGAAGCTGGGCAACTTTTGGCAGATAAGCTGATGTAATTAAGTTTCACGTTCTATACCGAATTTTTCAACGAACTGCCGAGCATGGTTCTGATATATAGAGCCGTTCAACCTGTTGAAGAATTCTCTGTCAATACACGGAGTATCTGTGCTAAATAATTTCTGGACAGCTAACTTTGAGTTTGTTTCCCGCATCCCTCCGTTCGACGTCCGCAGCGCGGGTGAGCGAGTTTTATCGATTAAAAAATCTACTTAGCACAAAGCATATAAAGCTTCGAACTGGCTACTTAAATTCTCGTGAAATGCTACAGGTCGATAACCTCGAGCATCATGTGGACGTTTTCTTATCTCTTGTAATTAAGACTCCACTTGTCCATCAACGCGTAATAAACAGTGTTCCGAACCTGAAATAGTTAAGATGGTTTGTAATTTTTTTATGCGGAAGGTTTAAACTTCATCAAGAACGTACATGTCGTTGAATTAGACCTGAAGTTGAATCACGTTTGTTTACAACCTAGTCTTACGTTCAAAGCAGCGCATTAAAGTCGAAGGTCACTGGGAACGCCACTCAGTATGTTATTGAAAGCAAGTATGACCCACGAAATATAACAGTAGAACTTTGAGTAAAAAAACTGGAAATTAGCATCGGATCAACAAGTATGTCTACCAGAACTAACATGCAGACAACCACCTTGCAAGGGAGACTTAACCAGATAGCAAAATCTGATTTGTTGCAGCATTTTAGGAAGCGCAACACAAGTGATAGGTAGTCGAGACTTTCGGTCACTATCACTTGAACATAACTCACAATGAGTTACATCTCACGTCTTCTCATAGTGTTCAGTCAAACCCTTTTGATCAGAAACAAAATAACCGAGTCCAGCTTCTATAGCAGAATGCCTACATGTAATGATTCGGTCTCACTCAGTGTCAAGGTGGCAGTGCGGTCGTCAACATAACTGCCTCTTAAAAGCGTGGCCAGAGTTAATGCTTCCGTCCAGGTATGAGAACACTTTGCTAGTAAGTCCTGGCAATGGCGAACCTCGAGTCTGGTGCATCATTCCTAATTTGGCTGGCTAAACATTTACATGTCTACCGATACAAAGGAATTCCGCTACCTCTGAGTAAATTAGCAAGCTGTTTTCACCTGTATGTACTCCATAACTTCCAGCAGGAGTCAATGGCGAAGATAGTTGAATCTGTTTCGAATTCGTCTCAGCCCATCAGAACAGTACTGACAGTCAACTTGTAACACTGTTACAGTCAACCCGAGTGATTCTGATGATCTGTGCAGAAAGAAAACGGTGATAACAATAACACGCATGCACTTTACCTGTCCGCCTGGCGCGCCTGTACAGATGTACCTTTGTCACATTTGTCCTTCCTTGACCCTCGCGCAACAATTTGATCACGTGACCCGGCAAATAGTTCCGAATTCTTCAGAGCGCGCATGACCCAATCAATTTCATCCAACTGTACGACAGTGATTGAACGTGGTAAGAAAACAAATTGAACGACTAAACCCGCATTATCCTAAAAGGGTTCTGAGATGTTTTTTGGCAGATCGACCAATTAATCACTAAGTGCCTGGTTTTAGAACGACTGCATGCCCTGTTGAATAACTGGCGAATTGGTCAGTCTCATATTACACCTTTAAAATAGTAACTTCGTCTATGTAGACTATGGTCTATTTTACAATGGAACAACCGAAAGATTTCTAACATCGAAAGAATCAACTATGACCATAGTTACAAAAACGATTCTCCCTCTGTGATCGAGAAGGGAACGCTTAAAAGGACTTGAATCAGTGTGCAGGCATGCCCTGACCTTGCGAGACCACCAACAAGCAAATACCCGTAATTTGGGGGACTGGTACACAATTAGAGTTGATCATAGTGGTTCGTGACTTTTCATGTGTTTCGACGAACTGTGGTTGAAACTTTCTGGCTTCCCTTATTCACATAACTGAACCGTCTTAAAGGTTGTCTGGCAGCCATCCACATTTCAAACACCAGTTGAAGTATAAAAGACTTGGCATAAATTATATACTGAATCTAGATAAATTCATCGGCAATCGTTGTCCCAATAGCGTTACTCATCATCTAGAGATTAAAAAACCTCCCCCAAATTACTGAGAAAGTTAGATTTATTGAAAACAACTGTTGCAGCTGTTACAATGTGCCCAAAGGTTTTATCAGGAGTCAGGACGTGGCAAACAAGTTGGTTTTCAATATGTCATCCTCACGTCAAATACAACACAATACTATGGAAATAGTTAAACAAGAATCGTATGGAATTTAATGCAACATGAACTTAATATCATTTTTGAAGTCTGGTTATGGTTATTATTGTGCTGCGTCATTTGTTCCGACGACGGCAAGCCATGTCAACTTTAATGCTTGTGTTGCATCTAACTTGAGGATATCACACAAAAAACAAGCTTGTTCGTCAAGCCTTGACATCTGAGAAACAATTACACATGTATATGGTGACATTGATTTAAAGCAAAAGAATTTTCTTGTTTGGAAGTGTAACAAATGCAGTTTGCCTTATTTCAATAATTCACACTGGATTTCTGTCTTCTGTTTTTACGCTACACCAATATTTCAAGACTTGAGAATAAGTTGAAATATTTATCCCTTGGTAGCGCTCACACTATTCTGTTGTTAGGCTAATCCAGGAATGTAATGTCTTGTTATAGCAAATGCACACACTCAGAAAGGTTTAGAATTTGCAAAATAGTTAACGGTCGTCATCTGGAGGTGCAATGAACGTGGTACATCCTCAGCACACTGGTAATAGTGTACAGTGCACACTTGTTTATCGCAATACAAAACTGTGCTAAGTTTTCTCTTACGAAACGTATGATTGTACACACCATGGTGCGAAGGCGAAAACGGAGCAACAGTTCATTTTTTCGCTCGGTGTTTTAAACTAACTTGAGCATCCAGTATTTTCGATTAGAACCAATTCTCATACAGATCAAAAGTTTCTGATTTTACAATCAGCTGAGATTTAGTTGAAATTCAAACGAAACGTCCACAACAGTGATTTATGATGTTTGCTGATCATGTGCGCTTAGGTAAAACTGGTTAAAAGTTACCTAATGTAACGTTTTAAATTGTATTGAGTAAAACTTGCATCATTGTCACTGCCACCCCTACTGCCCATCAGTAATCATTTCTCATTTCGGGTTTTGCGCATCTGTGTACAGAAGCAGACTGATCTAATATTTTCCGCATTGCTGTCCGTTCCACATTCCTCATCCGTTTTTCTACAATATTCAGTCAAGTGTACCTATTTATGAGTGTTACATATGGGTGGACATCACTCAGAACCGACCGCGGCTTTCACAGTAGCAGAGATGTTTCAGCCGGTTCTTTCCAGAAAGAACGCACTAGACTCGAGTTTCGCGCTTACCAAATGTGGCCAGTCAAGTGAAGTTGGTTGGTCATCAACCACGACTGGACGTGAGAATTGTTAAACGTTTTACATTTGACAATAAAAGCCTCGAAAACGCTTCGTATCTGAATGAATCACTCCTTCTGCCTTCGTCCAATGCAAATGAATTGCCCGCCAAGGTGGGAATGTTTGTATGCACAAAATTGATTCCAAAGCAATATATTTTTGAAGGTGGGAATTACGAACTTTCTTGCCTTTATATTTAGCAATTTGTGAAACCAGTAGACACCGTCAACTTTTGTGAAGGAACGATGAATCAATAGTGAGCTTCATGTTTTGTACACGTCTAATTGTATCACGTACGTAATGAATCGAGTGAGCGCACCTCTTTTTTAGGCTAGAAATAGCAGTGAAAACGTTTATCGTGGTCGTTTGTTGTTAGTCAATTTTCACCAAATTTCAGCTCGGACGAGAACGATAGTTATGCTGACCTATCGGAACTGGTGTCTACTAAAATTGACCAACAATTTTGAAAAGTACGCTTCCAAATCGATAACAGTGTTGATACAGTTTAGGCAATTCTTGATCTTCCCGTTTTAATGTGCGCTGACTAGATTGTAGAATGAATTTAGTTAATCGTCATGTATACAGTACACGGACGGAATTAAACCATATAAACTCCATCTCTTAATGGTGCATTGTACAATATGCGTATCGGTGGCGAATTGGTTGACGAACTCCCATATGTTGAAACGAACTGACGACCTCTGTCTTAGCAGCCACGACTGACCTTGTCTGTGCATTCGCTTCTGTCCGACTTCACGACGTTCGTTTGGTACAGCTGCAAGCTAGCTGTTATATAACCCAATGGGGGCTGTAGGAGATCTCGCCATCTTATGTCCTTTCTCTAGTTTTTGAAAGAAGTGTTCAATTTGCATAAACAAGCAAATCCCCATAAGCTCGACCAGTGCACGAGTGAGCGAACAGTTTCCATTACTGTTAACCCAGATATATGCAAATTAACGATAAGTTGTTATCTGTGGATTCGTGCATTCCCACTTAAGATGAAGCTGTTTCAAGTTGCGTGCGAATTATTTGTTAAGGGACAAGCACCTTCTAGGTATTGTTCCGATTTTACAACTAATTTGGCATAGTGTAAACGGTTATTAATTAATATGGTTGTATCTTGTCTGCTGAGTTCGATTTGGAAGAGACCCAATCGTACAAAATAATGGGATTCGAACCAGCGACAGAAACAGCATGCCCAGATGCTACAGGAGCTCCACCATCTGGCCTATGAAGTCACATGGGCATGTTGTTTCTGTACCTGGTTCGAATCAAGCCGAAGCTCGGGATTTACAACTGGGTTTATTCCAAATTATTAAGTCTGTTATGCTGCTAGTTGGCAAGTTTCATTTTTTCCGATTCGATGAACAGGAGTAGAAATGGTTTTTGCTGTATCCTAAAACATGCCACATTTCTTCGTTTACTCCCATCAGTGGGCACCTAATAACTTTGTTAGCCCCCAGTTAGACGGATTGTGTTCACCACATACTGTAGTGTGGTTACACTAGTGTTCACACGGTTTCCGTCTGATCGCCAGTCGAATTTATCGATTTATGTGCTTTTGGCATTTAATTCGTCTTACTGTAGTCTCTCGTAAGAACTGATGGCACACTGTCATTTCACCGAGGCTGTCTGTTCAACACCATGAGTTTCGATCTCCCCAAAAATGTAACCGATTAGACGAACATTAACAGAGGTCGGGTACATGAGTGAAACCAAATTGGTTGTGTTGGTTTGTTGATGTGGTCATTTGTGCGGAGAGGCAGGTGCATTTCTTCTATACGTGATCTGAAGCACATTTCATTCCCTGTTTAATCTGACCTGAAGTATCAGGTTAGTCGAACAGTCGGACTTTATCGTGCTGTGCTTGACCTAATAGGGGGTAGGGGGTAAAAGTAACAAGCCCGATTCTTACCACCTGACCGATAGGGTCAGTCAGAATGGGTGTTCAGCCATTCTGTTTGCGTGCTTTTCTATCGTCTTACCCTCTCAAGGTCCTTGCATGTAAGCTACGTGTTTCTCAAAATTAAACCAAACACAGTCAAGGAAGTTTGTAAATTGTGAAAAGTCCGTTTAGTGTTGGCTGCACAAATCATTTTGTTTTCGTTTACAGAGTTGGTGTTTATTTGGAACGTTTTTTTAACCACTTCAAACTTGCCATGGACAAAATGTTATTCTAACATTTGTTGTTCGAAACGGAGTGAGCGGACGAATATTTTTGTCAATCACGTCGAATTCACTTGTGCATCACAAATCATTTGCTCGCTCGATCAGAATTATGCACAGGGGTATTTTATTTATGACCTATTCAGAAATCATCATGTTGAAGGCTGTCTTCACCGAAGATATTGTTAAGTTTTAATCAACTTTAACGTACGTTGCCCGTCATGTATACCTTCGTAAACCTGCTACTAGTGTTCAAAGGGAGGTATTTTTCGCAATAGAACAAAATGTACTATTCAATAAATGGTTATGTTCAGTGCATATTACAATTATATCCCAATAAGCGACAACCTCCGGGTTGTGCCAAAACGTTTCCTTAGTGGGGAGTTTTCCTTTCATGACACCTTTAATCCCATGAAACACGACTAATGTGACAGCACAGTGTGCAGAACAAAATTACCTCGTCAGAATCGTCAGACAGTCATATATGTGGTCAATATAAGCTGAACACCGCTTATACGTCATCGCAGCTTTCGCATTCCCATAGACTTTTCAGCCAGCCACTGTCAAGAAGACGTAGCAAACTCGTGTTCCGCTGTCATCAAAATCCGTCAGCAGTGGATGTTCTTGCCGTGGCCGGGGTTTAACCCCGGTCTAGCATGGCTGTCACGTGGCAGCCGTGTAGAGCACTGCACCAAACAAATCCACACTAGTCACGATGGGTTTATCAACCTTCGATCAGATCAGTCTGTGTTTAACACCCAGGTCGTCTAACCATCAAAGTATCACCAGGATTGCTGCTTGTAACTTAAAACAGTATAGATCTTCTGAAAGGAAGTGTAGTGTCAAGCTACCTAGTTGCAACCTGTGGTGGTTACGCACCCGTCATGCAATCATGGAAGGTCACACCGCGGCAAACTGTGCGGACTAAAAGTTACAAGACAGAACAAACCAGCAGCCAACAAACCAGCATCTGCTGCGTAGAACAGCATTATCACACAACACTATAACCAATATTCTGTTAGGACCAAGTTGTAAAAACCAACAGGGGAAGGATATTACAGCTGAAGTGTTGTTTAGAGAGTGTGATTTGCCTTATTCTGTTTTTCGGTTGAAGGAACTGCGCCAAATGAGGTGTTACTTCTAGGAAATTCAATTTCTGAAACCCAAAGCGTTAGCAGTCGTGACATTTATATTTCATGGAAAAATTTATTAAAGATGTATTGTTCCCAGGATGCTTCATTCCGATATGAACTGGGTGTTCTTCACTTGTGGCAATTCGTATTCAACATCTCAATCATATTGAAAGCCTCGTTGAACCTGTTAGATTTGAAGTTTGTCTTCGGGGTGATGGGGTGAACTTAACAATAGACTCACCGTAAGTCCTGTTTAAGTAATCAGTAATCTGAACGCTATGTACCGCCGTATAATGGGATACAAAGGAGCCGTGTGCTCCAAATTAACATGAATCACAATCCAGCGAGGCAGGAGGAATTCTAGCTACTGGATTCACCGTCATGATAGTAAATTGCACAATGGAACGAATAAATGACCCATAAACACCTTACCCTGCTGCATTCGTCACTGAATTTATGGATGTGATTATCTAGCATGGTCCACTATTTAGGAGGATATTTGCTAGACGTGTCATCTGACTTTCATGTTATCCTGTACACATAGTGACAAATGCCCACCTTTCATGAATAGACCACATGATGGCTTAAGATCCCAGAGTACCGAGCATCACGGTCCCACATGACGTTTTTCATACTTTTGCAGCCCTGCAGACTATGTCCATTTTATTCCTAAGAATTTTCCGAACAGCTATCTAGTGTTAAGTTTTATTCTACCACAGAAAAAACCATTAGCTTGTACTCATTCTGTAGCGGGTTTTATTCTTAAACTAGCTCTTGCCGTCAAACTTTGCCTTTTCGTCATCATAGCAGGTGTGAAAATGAGAAGAACATGATACACCATTTACCAGTGGTCACGGGGTTCACAAGGTAAGCACCTTTGATCCGTACAAACATGTGTACTATTGTAGGGTAGGATTATTTCCTAATATCCACTTTCCAAATCTTTCGACAGAAAAGTGTAACTGAGAGGACGGTCAAGTCAGGAGATTTTTCTACAAAATTGGGAAAGTGAACATTCAACGCTCACAGATGCATAAATTCATTAGAAAAAGCTTGTTGGATTAACTTTAAAAGCAAGCTTGTGTAGAAGTTGAGGTTGGATAGAAATTTTAAAGAAATACAATGGAATAACCGTAGACACAAATGAGACATGGGGAGAATTGTTGCAGGAGCCAGCTGAATGTGTGGTTACAGAAGCAGGAGGCTCGGAACAACAGAATCAAACAAGATTCCATAAGAAAGTCATACCTTATGAAATGAATGGAAACAAAAATTCATCGAGATTGGAATGCGAATTCGCAACACAGTTTGACAAATATTTTTGTGGACATAAGAAAAGTTTAAAATCTTTGGTTGGAAGTTCAGAGGAAATTACCGGAAAGCGATGCAGTCGGTGAAGGAATATGCACGCATGCACCATTCGGAGAATTAAAGTATTCAGGTGTAATGCATCAGACTCATCGTGAGCACAATTACTGATTGGGATATGGAAGGATCTCTGGGTCTAAAATCTCGAAAAAGGGTAAGACTGATATGATCAAAAGGCCGATGGTGTGAGCTTTGTGGCAGTTGAAGTTACCGTATATGAAAAGTAGGGTCAACAGCTAAACTGAAGAGGATATTCGACTGGTTAGGAATTCATGAGCAGTACTCATGAAAATGCACAGATCATTTAAATGGGTCT
>QNGE01005888.1:9241-27170 GCA_008508345.1 Paragonimus westermani
GTTGCGCGATGGCTCGTCCGGCTGCTCGTGCTGTCCGCCATCCACCCAATGTTGGCCTTGACCGTATTCCAACATCGTGTCCAGATGTTCCTCTAAATGTTGGAAAAATCACGCCTCCGATCTGGCCGTCTGTCGTATTTCGCCTGCCCTGTCTCGCCCGTTGGTCCGATCTAGTCGAGCGATGACTCATCCGGTCGCGCACGTTGTCCTTAATCCGATTGCGGCAGGTTTTCGAACGTACCTTCCCCACGTTGAGGTATTCGGCCGAGCGTTCGAAAACTCGCACCCCCGACCTGGCAATCCACCACATTATGTCCAGTAAGAGCTAAGATTTCAGGAAGAATCTTACACATCGTACAGCAGGCAGACCGGGAACATCTCCATGTCACTACGCAGCCCCCCTCCAGAAGTGTACTGCGAACGCAACCCTTCGATCTACGTGAGGACCAACTGTGACCAGCCACCCCTGGCCTAGTCTAGTTCATGCTGCACCAGGTTGCGGTTGGTACTGCAAAGTCTAGATGCTTCAGATGGAGGAGTAATAGTGCCAACAGTTGCTGGCGAACTCCTACCCGAGTGTCGTCTCCTACGGTGTCGCAAAAAATGGGCGAGTTGGGAGCTGGAATGTCGTGGTCCCGGGGATAAACGTAGTGTTCGCATAACAGTATTCGCGTTGCAAACTTCGATCGATCCAGGTCGTGGGCGCGTGCACGGAAATGGAAAGCGATATGGGCAAGTTTAGGCACATATACAAGTGGTGAACTTACCTAGTGAATATAAATACACGGACATGCATGAGAACGCTTTTCTTCGGTTCTCGGAAGAAAGGTTTGCGATTTTTGAGCTCTCGAAAGCTTTCGTATGTTTTGGTTTTTCGTAGTGCTGAAATAAAAACAGGACCTAACGAATCCTGGTCATCTACCAGACGTTTAGGCCAATGTACCCTACGACCCGAACGTGTTACGATAGGTGCTGCTGTTGTCGGCTATGTTGTGTCCGAAGATGACGCGCTCGAACAAGGCTGTTCAAAGGCTGTTGCATGCCTGGCTGCGGGATGCAGAGGAGCATTGGAGGCTTCCTCAGTCCCTTCAAAGCAGGTGGGCTTCAGACGGTCTATGCTAACTGTGTCCCGAATAACCTGGCGCTTGAGTACGTAGAAGCGGTCTACCATCGTCAAGGTATAAGTCATGCCATTCGTAGGTGGCAAAGGACCTACAATATTGATGTGAAGATGCGCGAGTAGAGAGGTAATCGAAGGGTATCGGCCAGTCGGGACCGAAACGTGACGGTGTACCTTATCTTGTTGACAAGCTAAGCAAGATCGTGCCCATGTGCGAAGACCTTTTTGCATACCTGGCCGGACATACCTATCGGAAAAATGTTTGACCGTGGCCTGACAACCAGGGTGGGTAATGTTGTGTAGCGTGTCAAACACACAACGTCGTAAGGCTGGGGGTACGATTGGACGAGGGTGTCCAGCGGAGGTATCGCGTAAAATTGTTCCCGGTGCTGTCGGTAGTGGAAGATCCGCGAGGCGCAATGACGAATGCTGGCAGGAAGTGTGGAGATTGTTTTCCGCGCGTTGTGTGTCAGCCATAGCTGACAAGTCGATAATGTCGTAGCCGACAAGTGCTGATACGCGTGACAGAGCGTCAGCCACAACGTTGTCACTGCCACAGACGTGTCGTAGTCTGTAGAGAACTGCGAGATGAAATCAAGGTGGCCCAGTTCGCGGGGTGAATGGCTTTTGGAACGATTGCGGGAGGCGCACACCAACGGTTTGTGATCATTGAAGATCACAAATTGGCGGCCTTCAAGGGCGTATCAAAAGTGACGAAGAGCCGAGTAGATTCTTAGCAACTCACGACCAAACGTGCTATACCTCGTTTCCGCGGGTAACAGGCATCTGGAGAAGAATGAAAGCGGTCTCCAGGTGCCATCGGCGAACTGTTGGAGTACGGCGCCAACAGCTATGTCGGAAGCGTCTACAGTTATGCTCGTGATGGCGTCAGCGTCGAAATAGTGAAGCATCACTGCGTCGGCTAGCGCGTCTTTGGTGCGATCGAAGGAGTCGAAGGCTGCTTCTGACAACTGGACGTTGCCGTTGAAACGGCCACGGAGTAGGTCGGTCAGAGGCTGCATCAGTTGCGCGCAATGCGGAATAAAACGGCGGTAATAGTTGACCATGCCGTTGTAACAACGGACAGCGGAGAGCGTTGTGGGGCGCGGAAAGTCGCAAATCGCTTGTACCCAGTCGGTCAGCGGCCGGATGCTGTGCTGATCGATGTGATACCCTAAGACCTCGATTGCTGGTTGATCGAAAATGCATTTATCCGCATTCACAGTGACGTCATGCACTGCAAATCGTTCGAAGAGCAATCGCAGATGATTCTGGTGCTCTTCTTCGGAGACGCTTGCCACCAAAAGAACGTCGATGTGGGAATGGACAAAGTCGTAACCTCTTGTGACGTCGTCGATAAATCATTGAAACGTTTGAGCAGCGTACAGAAGATTGAACGGCATGCGCAGAAATTCGAACAAGCCGGGTGGCTTGATCATCGCGGTTCTGGCGACGTCGTCTGCGGCAACAGGGACCTGGTGGTAGGCGCAGAACCAGATCGAGCTTCGGCAACGCACTTGTGCTTTTCAGGCTAGCCGTGATGTCCTGAATACGCGGAATGGGGTACATGTCCGGTACCGTGAAGTTGTTAAGCGCGCGATAATCTCCACATGGGCGCCAGTCTCCTGACTTTTTCAACACCATATGAAGAGGCGAAACCAAGAGTCTATCCGACGGGCGAATGATGCCAAGCTCGAGCGTGTGTTCGAACTCGAAGCGCGCTATCTTCAGCCTATCCGGTGTTGAACGACGGGCTCTAGCGAACACGGGCGGGCCAGTGATGACGATGTGATGCTGCGTTGCATCAGTCACTGGTATCAGCGAGGTCGGTTGTCTGAAGGCGGTCGTAAATTTTTCGACAAGAGAAGCGTGAGTGCTCGTGATAACCTCGCGATACACGGGACTGGCTGAAACCGCGTTGGTCAAAGTCCCGGTGACAGACAAGCTTGTTTTACGGTCGACTAGCTGACGGTGTCATGTGTCGACTAACAGGTCGAAGTTCTCGTGAAAATCGACGCCAATAATTGGCATTTGGACGTCTGTCATGTGAAAAGCCATCGAAAAGTGCGGCAAATGCCTAAGTTCAATGTGTGAGAGCGCTTGCCATGAACGGTAATAGGCGTACCGTTCCCTGCCCGTAAGGCTGACTGCACCTGCGTAAGTCGTTCGCGAGAATCCGGTGAGGGAACGCTGATATCTGCATCAGTGTCGATGAGATAGCGAACTCCCGACTCGCGGTCTCGAATGAAAAACAGGCGACTTTGGGAGCCAGCAACGTCGGTCGCCGCGACGTGCTGGCCGGCTAGTTTCCCTGGTCCTTTCTGGAGAAGAAGCAGGGACTGCGGCAGAATCGGACACGGTTACCAAACTGCAGGTGGTACCACTAGTGGTTGGGGTTGACACTTCCTGTGAGCACTCGTCGCCTCCTAGAAGTCGACCGGGCGACTCTTTCGTTAAGCTTACGTGAAGGTGAGTGCGGGCGCAAGCTTTGAGTGCTGAGCACCTGGATCTGGCGTGTGAGTTTGTTCACACGGTCGGTCAGAAGTACCACTGGTTCCGGTGCTGGTGCGGACACTTGGGAGACCTGTTTTCCGTATGTCCTCCAGATACGATCGGTTGTATCAGCCCATTGCGACAGGGCCGTTTGAGGGTCGGCGCTAGGGATATTTTGCATATCCCTAGGGAGTCGCTGGATCCATAACTCCTTCAACAAAGACTTCTCAGGCTGAGTCGAGCCTACGAGGCGCCGCATATGGCGTAGAAGCTGTGAAGGCTTCTGGTCGCCTAGTTTGGTGAAACTCAGCAGCTGAGTAATGCGCTGACGGTCCGAAAAGCCAGTGCGCATGATAATGGCATCCTTAAGCTGATCATATGGTTTAACGGAATCTGGAAGCTCCGAGATGTCGTTTACCTGGTCTATGACGTGAGGCGGAAGAGCAGCAACCACATGGTGAAACTTCGTTAGTTCCGTGATGATGTTACTCAACGCAGAAGTGGTTTCTAGCTGTGCAAACCAGCTTCGAGGACTGTTCTCTCTGAAAAGTTCGATCGGGGCTGAAAGAGCACCGACGAAGACGTCTGGCGAATTGAAAGTGCGTTCTTGCATACTTTCGACAGCAACAGAGATTAAGTTAAATAAATAAATGAAAAAGTAGCGTTAAGTTACGTCAGATAAACAGAACATACTTGCGAAAAAAATTACGAGCTCACCAGTTTAAGTGCGTACGTGCACTAAATTAACGTTTCCTCAGGTATACGCAGAAATACCAGATGTGAAATGAAAATACAGGGAATTGCGGAGACCGAAAATATATTATGCGATAATTACAAATGGTCTCGATCAAGGCTAGAGGATACCGGTACGCGAAATAGCTAGGAAGGCTGATAATCTGACCACCGAGCGCGCGGAAAAGCCGGAAAAGGTGTTTGGTGCGCTTGGCGCGCATACGGCGACAAGCATGCAGACGAACAAACGCGATCTCGTGCATCAGGCAGACGGCAAGCAAAGATCCTTGATGTCTTATTGCCAGTGTGAGCTAAGATTTTGGAAAGAATCTTACACATCGTACAGCAGGCAGACCGGGGATATCTCCAAATCACTACGGTAGGCTCGGTCATATTCATCGTAGGCGGTCCCTGCATAGTTCTAAGTTTTCTTGTGTCTCTCACGATATACGTCCCCGGCGTCCCATGCGGATAATGAATGTTCAACTCGCAGTATCTAGAATGTACAATGGTTGTCACTGAATAAAGCTAACCCCACTGGATTTCCGCTATCATTATGTCCAAGGGAATAAGGCTTTCTAGAAAAAGAACAGCAGAGTCCGCTGCAGAAAGCCACTTACAATAACTAATTAAGGAAGTGCAACGATAAAAATGAATTGGGAACGACTAGCTTTAACATAATCTTCGACTCGCACTGGCCTCATCAGCTCTCTACCACATCCTTTCTACAGAACTGGGTCCGTGGAGGTTGGTAGAGTCCCAACCGCAGCCAAATCGGTACGAACGTTAGGTAAAGTACTAGTCTTAGAGGATGTTGTCGATCGCGAAGCAGTCTCCACATCAGGTCATTCTATAAATTCTAAGTCTGGTCTATAGGTAGAAGCAACCTCGGTTGAACGAATGCGCTCAAAAACGAAAGTTTCATCATGGCGTGTGAGTACGGGGAACGGACATGTGTACGGCGGGTTCAAAGTTTGTCGAGGAGCAACCGCACGAACCAAAACACAAAAACTAGTTGGCAGACGAAGGTCTACGTACGATGACGTTGTTTGTTCTCTTGGCGGGGTCGGTATGAGTCGTATCGTGTGTTTGGCGAGTTGCTCACCGTAATCAACAAAGTCGATAGGTCCAGTTGCACGTGGAGCAACCAACTGTCCGGATAAATACGAACAGCACCCATAGACAACCTGAACAGGAGTGGTATGTAGGTCAGCATTCAGCGTGTTTCAGTTACCCAACAAGACTAGTGGCAGAATCTTGCAACACGAAGTGTTGTTGTTAGTGAATAGAGAACTTTTCAGTTGCTGATGGGAACGTTGAAGTAACCCGTTGGCTGCCGGGTGGCAATATGTTGTGCGAGGTTGACTACATGCTAGCACACTGAGAGGTGACGCAGAGACTAGGTCGAAATGTGACCCGCGGTCGGCGGTCATTGCAGCGGGACAACCATTCGGGGCAACCCAACGTTCCAGAAATGCTCGTGCGACGGTTTTTGACAAGCAATGCGGAATCGACATAGTTTCTAAAGAACGTGCAGGCCTGTCTGCGCATGCTAAAATACGCGTAAACCAACTGGAAGGAAGCAAGGGTCCGACGGGACAACTATGAGCATGAAGTAAACGCTCATCAGGGGTCACAAAACCCTGCAATGGGGCACGCGTGTGATGATGAACTTCAGACCGTTAGCAGTGTATGTACGGTTTGGTCCATGTGCAGATATCACGACAGACTTTGAGCCAGACAAGACGCTTGGTGACAATCTTGAATGCCTATCATATGTCTGGGTGAGACATACTGTGCAAAGTCCAAACATTTGTGCGGCGGAAAGCTAACTGAATAACTGTGTGAGAGATGCCTTGTGAAGCGTCATAACTAATCACCCCTTCAAATGAATCCATGGAACCCAGTCTTAGCTCAAAGAAAATGGACTCATGGAATTGTGCTATCTCCGGATCGTTGTCCTGCGTCGCTGCGATTGCAGCCAGGTCGTCCGAACCACCTGCCGTGTTCGCCGTGACATTGGATTGCGGAGGAGTATCGGCAACTGGGTTTGCATGACCTGAAATGTGACAGATATCAGCCGTAAACTGAGCGATGTAACCCAGGTGTCGGATATCTCTATGTGAGTGGCTGTCGGTTGTTGAGCGTAGGGTTTGTGTTGGCTACTCATGATATGTGAAATCATTGAATCACTGCTTTACAATTCATTGTAAGTCCTTCCCAACGGAAAGACAATTTATTGGTTGATCGCAATGTCACGATATTCTTTTCGAAGAGTGGTTCAATGCACGAGAAATTCTCGAAGATCTCACTATTCTTACTGCTTCTGAGTTTCAACTCATTATGACACCCAGTAAGGCATGTGGAGTGCCCGAAATCGTCTTAAGCATTTCTAGACCTTAATGAACGCAGTCAGATGTGCAAATGTAGCGTGGCCCCGTGACCAATGTTATCATCACACCCCGCTTCTATTTCACCGGGTTGACACTAGAGTAATGCAGATACTGACCAGAACGTTTTGGTTTCTCATAAATACTGCACATTACTGATTCGTCGGACCTTCGTGTAATGAGTGTGTTTCCAGATAGGGCACACATTCGTCAAACTCTTATACATGCCATCTTGAGTTTGGGATGAACGGCGTTGAGCCGCCGAACAAATAGTTCGGATAGCTTCGGATATTGGAAAAGATGAAGATATCACCTACATAGCGTCTTTAGTATAATCTTTGTGAGGTGATACTGCTTAGTTATCTTTCTAACATGCCGCTGAACAGAGGGTTCCTAATCAGACTCGCAAGTTTTCCGTGCTTACAACCAAAGGTGAGCAACCTAGTGGTGCCAATTCACACTATATTTACCAATTCTCATCTAACTGTGGGAAAGTCTACATGAAAAACCAATAGATCACTGATATCAAGAATGAAGGAACATGTGCCTAAGTCGGTTCACCAACAGGCTACACAACCGGCCTCTGTGTTCACAGGGAATCGTAAATGCTCAGCTTCTTCGGTCGGGCGACACACCCCGTCAGCTGATCGCAACGTGGGATGGACCTCAGGCCTCAACATCATTGTGCGCCACCACAACCCACGGTTCCCAAAATTTGCTGAAGCAGTCGCGATAAACTGGTTCAAACCTGTTTTGCATGTACAAAAATGATTACTTGTGAACCTCAGTCTGCCAGTGAACAAAGTTGCAGTGAGTGTCATTCAGATCACACGACCGGGCTTTTTTCTTTTCAATCGTTGCTTTGTTTACCCCCCTCCTAAGTACTGTAGGAGTCAAATTGAAAATTTTCCGTTAGTGGTTATTGGATAATGACCAGCCAGTATGAAGCATTCACAAGTGCTCGTCTCCTAGCTGTTTTGTTCAAAAATATTGGGGGGATATAGCTGTTTAAAATATTTCTCAATTGTTTTAACTTAAACCTCACTTCGTCCTCACATGTGCCCGGCCTTCTGCTTCCATATGGTCTTTGTTATCATATTCTAACCATGGCAACATATTTTCCAACATACTTGTGGGACCGAATTCGCTAGAACTTCTCTGTCATTCAACGGGAAATTTCCTCCCAACCTACATCATATCCAACGTGTTGGAATCTGTTGTGAACAGTTACTGAATCGTTGTACATAGCTTTGTAACATTGTTCATTATTTCTGCCTTCACTATAGCACTTGTTTAAGACAAACACTACCAGAAGTTTGAACTTCTCCTGTGACATTTTGGGACAGTGAGAAACCATTCTCACTACGGTTATAAAGTCCCAAAGTTGAAGCATTTGACTGACTGATTTGCCACTATGTGGTCATGTTAAAAACTCAGTTGCAATCACAGCCTTAGCTCCTTAACCGCGTTCGTTGAAGTCTGTTTTTTAACAAACGAGTAACACAAAAATAACTTTTAGTTGCAAAATTGTTGCTTTGGTTTTTGACTTCCGACAAATTCGATCGTAAAACCGGTAAGCATTTGTGAGCGTTTGTTGGTCGGATAAAATAGGTCTACGAAAAAATGAACAATTCGGAACATGCTTCATTTGTGACCTTTACATGATTGGAATTTGAAGAGCAAACGGGGAAGCAAGGTGACCAAAGACGGACAAATCTACTGCAAAGGTTTTTTTATTCATACACAATTAGCTATCATATAAAAGACTGGTAAGTCAGAGATGTTTCATTGTCCTAATTTCTTTCACGAACGCGTCGGAAACTGCGTTGTTATTACAACACTACTCACGAGTAGCCTGAACAATCTCTGAATTTGGGTTGTCAAATGTCCGACGGACAGGTCGATCGCACAACGATGATTTGGTTAAACAATGGAAGAAATAGAAGCATCACCAAGAGCTGATGTTGCCTCTTTTACATCCACTACGTTCAGGTGACGTGAACCGCCATGGTCAGGAATCAATCATATTTGTTTGCTCATCAGTGCTCTGGCATTCGTGAGATCCTTCGGAGTTCAAGTCATCGATGCAAATAAAGTTTAGCTGAGACTAGTATACACAAGGACGTTTTACTAAACTGACATAAGAACATCTACTCAATCTTATGAGAGTACCAGTCCATCTTGTTGTAAAATAATGATATCAGAATTGGTGGGTTTCAAGGTACAAGGTACACAAATTGGTCGAAATTCATAGCGCTTACAAACCAAATTAGCCGCACAATATTTTAACCGGTGGATATTTGTCTAGATCCGAGCATAAGTGACCAGTGATATTACATTCTATCTGTTAAGCCATGTTGATTTTTAAAACTTATTTTGATTTCACAACGCAAGGCTGTAACGAAAACTTTTTTTCCACTCAAAATATACCAGACTGTCAACTCATAAACCAACACTATATTATAGCAACCAAAACGAAGTCGATCCGGATTTGGCCAGTAACAATTATCGGAGGCACCAGAGCTGGGCATGGCCTGATGAGAAGTGGTCAAGAAGAAAGAATTTTCGTTTAAGCATTTTATTGCATTTGGTGAGTTACATAGTAGCTAATATGGAATTCTGAACGAAAATGAACATTAAATTCACTCGTCAATTCACTTACAACTCATTCAGATGAAATTGAGGATATGTTATTGCAGCAGATGACGGGCTAGTTATAGGCACAAAGAAAAGAAATCTTTTTGAAGAATGCTGTAATTCAGAAAAAACAGTAAATGATGAGGTTGGTCAATAGTACTAGTACGTTTACCATTTAAAACTCATCTGATAGGTATTCATTTCATGTGACTGTACTAGTTGCGCTCGACTTTTGATGTGGGCCTCGTGAGAAAAACAGATCGAGTTCTAAAGTTTTCCCTGTGGTTCTCTGAACCTATTGCATCTAATGAACTATCAGCACTTAAAGCATGCCTCCATTCTCGACTCACACAGTCTGTTGCTGGAGACGTTAAGTGAGATGGCAGACAATCGGACTCAGTGACTTGAATATGGTTGTTGCTAGGCCGAGTTGTCTGTGAAGTAAATACACTTAGTGACGCTTGACAGTGAAAGCCCTAAGGAAGCTGCCTTGTTGATTACACATTACTTTCCCTTGTCTGCAAGGTCTGGACGCCTTTAGCAGTTAGATCACTTCCCGCGAACGTTTTTAATCTCTATTCCTGCACAAGGTTTGCTTTTCCTTCGTGGTTGAGTGACAGTTAAACATTAGTGTGAACCGCTATTGTACTGTTGTTTCTGTTTATGATGATGATGATGGCCGTGGAAGAACATTCATCCCTGATTACACAACAAGAATTGGATGCCGTATGTTTCCACTTGAACAACACCCACGATTGGTCGCAGCTGTGGCATTCCCATAAACCTTTCAGCCAGCCTATTTCGAAAAGGAACAGTAGATTTGAAACTCGTTCTGTTCAGAGCTCGTCAATAGTGACTAGCCTTGCCAGTGCTGGAACTAGAACTCCAGTCAGGCTTTCATTTTGTTTACTGGTAACTAACATTACTTTCATCTAAATCAGTGAGTACCACAATGATGTCACAATGATGTACATTTTCAAAAGTCATAATTCTTAAACGAATACGCTTTCACATCCGTGGACAATGTGAGTTCAGTAACCAACAAAGAAGTAGTTGCCAGTTCTTTATATGCTGTATTTCCGAAGTGGAACCTACGAGGTGTGTCCAAACTTTTGTTGACACGTATAATGAAAATTTGAGGACGACGCTCCAAGATACAGGAAATTCGTAACTGGTTGTATGACAACCAACAACAGAAGTTGATGATACATGGAACAGAGGCACTTTCCAGCTGTTTACAAACACCCCCCAGAAAACTATGTACTACTGATTGACCCGAATTCGAATTCGAATGTGACAGTGGCGGTGGTTGTCAGTCCGCTTTTGTTATTCTAAAAACATCCGACGAAATGAGGTATTCTTACCTGACTTAGTTACGGTTAACTCGTGTTTGCAGCTCGTAGCCTAGATTACGTGTGTTTTACCGACACTTTGCTAGGTGAATCCAATAGCCAATTACAGTTAAATGTACCGCTGTGTGTTCAAACTGCGAAATGTTATATGCAACAAAACATAGGTAGAAAACGAACTTTGTTACGGTTTACTGTTTATCATGTATATTTGCGTACGTGGATACAGTAATCTCTTCTTTGAGAGACTACTGGGAAGATAGACCAAAAATGGTTTATCTTGAGAGGGAAGACACTCAATCGCGTGCATCGATGCTACACCAGACAGTGACTGGGAGAACACTTCACAATTCTGCATAGTTTACCAGAACCAGTTGTACGATGCCTCTACGCTAAATACTGACAATACCTAAAAATGTATTTATTGCACCGTTTCTCGGGGGTTCACTTTGTCGTCTACCGTAACCAAACGCAGGTTCCTTTTGTACCTAACTACCCAAACTACATTAACTGACTGAACTGCGAAGGTATCCTTATCAGTCCCGTAAGCTCTGCTTAAACATCAACGAGTAATTGCGTTGCTGGAAATAGGGACCATACTGGAGGCATGAAATTAAGTCAGAACACCACGGATCTGTAAATCAAACACAATTCAACAGGTGACGTTCACAAATCGCCAATGTGGCGGTGTTAAAAGTGATATTTATTCCTGCAAAACCATTGAGGCAATGCCACGTGCAGCGTTGTATGATTCAGGCTGCGTGTGGAATGTCCGGATCAGTTGTCTAGCGCGGATTGAACCCTAGCCTAGAAAGGGTGAAATTTTGGCGCTGAACGTCGTGGCCAGAACTGTGGCTGATGGTCGTATTTCTCAGTACTGCTAGTCGGGTCCCAAGTTCCTTCAGAACCTCGAAAATACCGATCGAGAGTGATATTCTGTGAGAGAGCTGTCTGTCTGCCACACGTGACACTGCATATGCAAGTGTGTATGAATACCAGTGCACAATCACCCTCAAGTATACTACGGAGGTGGAACTAATTACGGGGACGGCGGAGTGGTCGAATAAGTTTGGTCATGGGCATAAGAGGATGGAGACTGTCTACATTCCCTATTGCTCGTTTAACCCCAAGTAACCTCAACATCGAGGTTCCACTAATTGCTTACTGAACCTATCATTTGTGCCATTCCATAGGAGACATTTAGATGCACTATCACAGAAGCTTGCTTATAAAGTTTATGTGGGTGGACTAAGTCGAATTTTATCAGAGACACGGCTCGAGTATCAGCTTTATCAGTTAGCAGGAACATATCCTACAAGTGTTAACAACCAAGAATAGGTTAGAATCAAATTAGCCGAAATCACTGACGAGTTTATTCTAAAATCAATAAAAGACAAATCTATCCTCAAGACTAATCATCTTAAGGTTTTGAGAGAAGTGAAAACTGTGAACGTGATGGAAGTGAAGCCATATATGCCATCAGATGCCTTGATTGTGGAACTAAACGTTTATATTAAGAGGCTGTTGTTCATACTGAACGATGACAACAATTTTAAACGGATCGGCAAAATTACAAGTGTCTGACACGGAATGTCCCATAATTCGACAACCGAGGTGCTTCCGGTACATCGAATATTAAGGGATAGTGCGTGGAATTCGATAAAACCGAGTTTGTATGCTACGAAAAAACTGGAAGACTTGACCAACTTATACACAGCCGGTATGCCACTTAGACCGAATTTGTTGGTAAACGTCGCATTACGACACAAACTGACTCTACGACCGACACTGGTTTTGACGCATTTATTACGAAAGTTCAAAACATTTAACCTCAGTGACTCATTTCACGTGAATGAGGATCAAGACCATAATCAATTTAGCATGATAGTTAAGTGGATGTTTGGTTACGTTTTACAGACTTTCAGTTATACGAAGCGATTGAAATTACATGTGAGTCGGTTGGTAAGGATGGTTCTAATATGGCAGTGCTTTACTGAAGTCATCATTGTTTCAGTGGACAGAAGACGTCAACTTTCATTTACAGGCAGCCCCATGTAAACCAATCCACAGAGTAGCTATAGTGCTTCAGTTCGTCGATTTCCCGATGCTAGCGATAGGGAACAATTTACTAAACCGAGTTCGGCGATACCACTCTAGAGACGTCTTGCGAATGGGTGAGAACTCTTAAATGTAGTCCATAATGGGATAGAACGAATGAACTCCCATCATGCTAATCTGTAGGTTGTCGGCGATTATTAGGGGATTTTGGTTTTTACATAAAATGAGGTGGTGAGTGAACAAAATATAACTTAACATGTTTATGATTCCTGTTAATTCAACTTCGACAGAATTCCTAGTCGTGGGATCATCGGCTGAAGGTAACACGGGCAGTTGCTGTGTCCTCTCTGGAGACGATCCGGCAATCACAACATTACTCTCAAGCGAATGTGGCTGAGTGTCTACATATGACGACTCCTTCGTTTATGATGTGAGGTCAACGACGCAGTGGTGAACACAGTTGCCTCATGAAAGAGTGGCTGGGGCTCCGGTCCCGACGTTGGATATATCCTACCGCCACGTTGAGGTATTCCACCACGTGTTGAAATGCACCCGCCACCGATTCGGTCATCCAACACACTGGCCATTCCTTTAAAGAATCTGTCGCAATTGTGCCAGGGTGCCGGATGTACACCACTGACCCGTCACCGACGAAGACTTTGGAGGGTTTTAACGATCATATTCCTGTCGGTCGTGGTGGTTTAAACTTGGTTTAAACTTGCCTGCGCCCGGGCCGGATGTTTCTGGTCGACCATGGTCTCCCACTTTCGGTTGGTCTCCGGTCTTGAACGGGCGCCACTTGTGTGTGTTGTGCGTCACATCATATCTCTGTTTATTTCGGAGCTGTGTACTCTGTTGTTTGTTGGAGCATACAGTGTTCCACGTGTCGTTGTTCTTGTGGTGATAATTGTCTCTCTTTGTCTTCGAGCATACAGGTATATTAGAAAATCCTTGACTCCATCCCGTATGTAAGCTCAGATGGCGAACTTCGCATTGTTGCATGCTTCGTCGTGCGGTATCTAAACAATATGTCTGGTAGTCTTTCTTCCCAATTACTGCCTCTACTGTTCAACCATTCCTTCGTTGTACGATTGAACTGCTCCGTCAACTCGTCCGTTTGTGAATGGTGCGGCGATGCATTTAGGCGCTGAATCTCCCTGTTTTTCAGCATTTTCTGAAAGTGCCGCTCCTCAAAATACGGGTCCTGATCCGCGACGAATCTGTGCGGTATTCCGAAGCGAGCCAGGACGTTGTTCATGAAGGCCTCTGCAACAGTTCCGTTCGTCTGATCTGCTGTGGGAACGTCTTCCGTCCATCATATGAATTGGCCGATTATTAAAACCACATAACTATTTCCTTTGGACTCGTTGACATTAGGCCACAAATATCCATGTCCCATAAGTGCACGGCTTTCTCTTTCACGATGGGTTGCATCGGTGGTGTTTCCCTCACTGTTTCTCGATTCTGTTGGCAGTTGGGGCATGTCCAAGTGAAATTGGTCGCGTCTTTCCGCATCACGGACCAGAATACCCTCTGCCGCGTTAGAGCGAATACACGTTCTCGCCCTACGTGAACATCTGTGTGTGTCGGCCGAATTATGCGTTCCCTCTGGTCCACTGGAATAAATAGTAATCTTTGCGGTCGCAGCCCACTGTGCATTTCCACTTCAGCGACGAGTTGTCCGTTCTCCAGATTTAGCTCGTCCCACGTGTGTATTGGCTCATTCACTTCCGGAATCAGCGTCTTGGGTTTGGTTCCTACCAATAAGTGTTAACATAGTCCGCGTACTTAAGGCTCTTGCTGCTGATTGACCAAAATCTCTGTCGGTGACCAGCACTCTGTTCACAGGTATGGCTTCAGTCAACAACTCATTTCTGTCAGACATCTCATTGTTTCTGCCACTGACATATCCAATGCCAAAGCTGAACTTTTTTAATCGAAGTGCTCAGCGCGCCAGTTTTCCACGCGGATCCTTTGCTGTCTTCAGCCATATCAGGGGGTTTGTGTTCCCTCTTAGCATAGAAGTTGGTTGCCATTTTACTAATGTCCGTACGATAGCCAGTCATTCCTTCCCCGTGGTGGAATACGTCCTCTCCGTTTCTGTCAGTATTCGACTGGCGTAATCAAGTGTCCAGTGAATAATTCCATTTTCACACACCACTTTTAGCTGTCCATGCACTTCTAGAAACAATATGATTAGAATCCCCCTATATATTCGTTTGCATTCCACGCATAGCTTCAGGTCTATCGAATGTTTCTTCCATGTACAGAATCCGTACTCGTCATTCGGATTAGTGAACGGACGAGTGAAATCATAAACACACTACTTGGTGGCTGGAGAATGACATTCTGGTGGAGATTTTACAGCAACCCTGCCAAGTCGGCATTGCTTCTCCGTCTTCCTGTGGTAGAATTTCACTGTATCACCACCAACACGTAGTTCGCTCCTCTCCAGGCCTGTCTGCCTTCTATCTACGCCGCAGATCCGCATACACTATCAGTTATTTTACGTTTTCAATTGCTAACACTGGCACCATCTATATGAATGTCAACATTTTGCATCCCCATTCCTTCCACAGCCATCCATGTGTTCGCGACCACATTCCAATCAGCACCTGAAGGGAAAGTCCCTGTAATCTGCTTGTATTTGGTGCCCCAACCCGTATCTACTACCGTGATCACTTTTACTTTCTCTACCAACACTTCTATTCCCATAACGCTATGTTCACAAGTGCTGAACCTATTTGTTCAGCTTACTGTTCAACCAATGAATACCCACTAGACAACTGATTGCATATGCCAGTAGACAAGGGCACCAGTGGTAGAAATAAAGTAAATCAACAATGACCCATCCCACAGCGCACTTCTGACCGCGGAACGCCCGAGCTCGTTGACTGAATGGACCTCTTAAACAAGCCGAACTCATAATATTTGATCTGGCTTGTAATCTACCGCAACCATCGAACGGGGAGAATGCAGCAATCGGACGGGATACTGAATAAGGGAGTACAACCTATTAGTGTCAGTCTACACCACATTCACCAATTCGTTTTTGACTGGTGTGGAAGTGATATCGGTTTGACTGAGAGGGGCTTGAGATGTAGAGTAAGGGGAAACTTGCAAAATGAATGTACAAGAACCTTCGACATTGTTCATCAATCGACACATACTGGTCACACATTTCGGGATTAATCTCGATTCAGAATTCAAGATTAGAATGCTCTGTACTACACAATACAGATACGGCCACGTTCGGTCGCTTGAAGTCAACATGACGTAGAGGAACAGTTATTCGCCTTGGACTTCCATTGATCTGACAGTTTAGAACGCACAATGCATCCTTCTAGATTCATTGTGATTTTGTTTCAGGCATCCTTCGCAAAACCTACGGATAATCAATATTCTCATCGTTCAATACTTCTAAGTTGTTAGATATTTTGCCTCATTCCTACTTTCCAAGTTGTGACGGGAGCCAAATGTATCGTACATCTTGCCAAAGTGCATGATTCTATGTATCTTGACTAATATGCTTTTGGTCTTGTAGACTCACTGCCCCGGCACAACCCTACAAAAAAGTTCAATGCAATGATGATCAGTCAAGGTTCCGCCAAACTGAATTATTTTAACTGTCCAATGAAAGATGTTCGTAAATCCTATCTACATACCTATCAAGGTTCAGGAAATGTTGAACTTTAGAGAAGATAATTATTCAGCCTGTACCGCTCGAAGGATACCTTCCACAGATAATGTCTTTGAAATTCATGTCAAAGCGTCACGTAATGCAGCGAAGCATTTTTTATCTCATTTTCAGATAAAGTGTTGTTAAGCCGGAAATTCTCTTGAACTGGTTGAGGCAATATTGCAAAAGTGTTTTCTCATTGACAGGAAATTAGCAGCTTTCAGTTGAATCAGTGCGCAAAACTTGTAAAAACATTATACAGGTTATTTGATAATTATCTATAGTGATGGTTGACAACTGTGATTTATCTGGATAATAAAACGGTGATAATTTGGGATCCCCAGCTGGAAGAGATTAACAGTGGACTGAATGCAAACCAAGTGAATGAACTAGCTGAACTATGTGCCTGAGACCGGTTGGGAATGCGCACTGTGGGAACAGACTTGTGAGTAGTTGGTCACTGCGTTTACAAATTATCTTTAGCTTTAAAGTGAATAAAATTTTCAGATTAGGTAAAACAGTGATAAGTGATAGGCAGTAAGTAATGGGTCAGTATACTGACCAATTGCATGGTGGCGAGAGCTTATGTCATATCCAAGTGACAGAAGTTGGTAAACTGGGACACCTAAAAGTAAGATAGAAATGAAATCAATACAGTTAGTCGGACGAATTCACCAAAAACACATCACTTATAATAGGTCTGTACAGAACAGCAGTCTAAACAGCGTTTTTTACCATTCAATCTGGTAACGGGTGCTGGACAGAAAAATGGACGGAAGAATATAGCTTTTTCTGAGTATGTGTATGTTTTGATCACCAAGATCCGAAAATAACAGAATGTTCCCGATCATCCTGGTGTTACCTGTAATTTGATTCCTTATCTTGAGAACTCCATAGTCAGGTAATATAGATAATTCGGAAAATTGAGAATTCCCGTAGCATTCGTAAGATATCCGTACAAAATTTGATACGAATGAAGTCAAACAGTTTGGGCGTCGTGTTTAACATGTTAATGTGGTCTCGATTATGACACCCCTGAGGAAGGCCATCCGAGGTGTTCGAAAATTAGAGCATTACAAGTTGTTCCTAATTTGTTATTTTCAACCTATTTATCAGTCCCCCTAGCATCAATAAAATACAAATTTTTGGCAAACAAATTGTTTTAAGTGTATTCTCCTCTGTGACGGGTACAATCGTATAAAATTCAGTGACCAGTCTGAAGGTTATTGATCAAAGATTAGTGAAGGGACAGTATTGTAGCGAGAAGGCGTCCAATAAAGCACAATCTTTATTGTCCAAACCGCTAGTCACATGCAACGCGCGCTCTCTCGTTTATAAGTCGCAATTCCAACCCGCAGCACCCCCCGGTTTCCGTTCACACGTCGTGTGCACTTCTAACCGGTTTACGTGCGTGACCGGTGCCTTCTATCGGAGGGTTTTTCGCTTGCCATTCCTCGTCTGTTTGTCCGAT
>QNGE01005889.1:0-37630 GCA_008508345.1 Paragonimus westermani
CGTTGCACGGACGAGGCCAACCCACGTGTTCGAGGACCTGAAGGGAAACGGAAGGGAGTATGTGTGGCGAAACAAAATGGCAGCGCACTACATGCCACTACACACACCGAATTTGTAAATTATACAATGTTGACACATTTTGTGAATAGAGCAACAATACGGACATCATATGAATGGAAAATTTAACTTTGGGGAGAAAATTCAGAGATGCACACTTATGAGACGATATTATTGGGATCTGCCCAATTCGATTAAATATTTGATTTATTACATCAAATGAGACTCCACAACGTGATCATTGGCCTAATGTTCAAGTTCGTGCCAAATTAAAGCTGCGTGGAGGATGGAGTGGATGTATTGTCGAAGAATTTCATCATTATTCCCTGCATATAGTCCCGGGGAAGTGTGCAGAAAACTGTTTTATGATGTGGCCAGGTAGGAACGCATATACCTCCGTGGGGATCGGGATGACCTCTCGACCGGGCGTTAGTCTTCGCTCAAGTTCCAGGGAATTTTGCGAAATTCGTGATGTACCCAACCTTTGCGGGATTCTGAGTGTCCGGGCGGCGTGGAATGTTTTCTCTAGATAAATCAGTGAAACCAGAAATGGAAATCGGAATCACGCGATGAACGGGAGAACGTAAAACTGACTATAAGGGCTATGGCGAGCAGTGGAATATATGACAGTCTGGCTTAACTGTCCATGTGACGTGTTAGTTGCTCAAATATATATATATATACCATAAGCGAACAGTTGTTCTCAAACAACGTGAGAAGTGATCGATTACGAGCTTTCCCTAGTATACGATCACTGACGGATTTAAATGTTGATTATCTGTTTACGGCCAATATATAGAATGAGAACAATGTTCGACAATACCGAGAGGTTGCCGGGTGGTCTATCAGGGGGAGAAAAGTGAAGAGTTGCGACTCAAGGCCATTATGTAATCATGAGACGAACAGGTTGAGTTTTTGTTTCAAGCAATTTTGGCATGCTCAGATTTTGCACGGCGGTTTACAATACAGACAGGCAAGCTATCATAGGTACGGGGTAAGGGCATGCCAGGATGATTTGGTTGTTACTAACGGGCATGCATATTGACAGCTATATGTGTTGACTTTAGATAAGTTTTCCTGTTCCCTGGCAAGCATAAAAGACATCTATCCTGAATTTGGTAGATTTGGTCGGTTCAATGGGTGCATGACGTAACATCACGCAACACAGAGGGTTTTTCGTCAGATGATATCAGGCCCGCTTCCAAGGATAACGTCCTTCAAATAGTAGAGCTTGAAAATAGACATGACGTTCGTCATTGTTATGGAAGTTTATAAGATTCGTTTGAATCGGTGTATATTCTCACTGGCTCTAGTTGCATGCGGCAGTTTGTTCCAAGTGTAGGAATATTCTACTAGGAAAAAATTTAAGCGCAGTTTTTTCGATATTTAGGAGTTGCCAAGTTGAAGTCCTTTTACCTGAGGTTATACTCCGGCCTGCGTTGTATGCAAGCCGCGAAGCTGAAAGTGAATTTATTGCCATAGACCAGATTGTACATGTGCGCAAGATTAAGTTCCCGTCGCCGAAACAAATGTGGATCAATTGCAAGCGTCTGGCAGCGTTCTCTGCAGCTCAGAGGCGATGGGTAACCCAATACACGTTTTGTAATTGTACGTTGAAGGCTTTCCACAGTTAGCTTATCATACTTGCGCAGTTGGCCATATATGAACGTGCAGTAGTCAAACTGGAGTCGTACGCATCGGTTATAAAGGTGTAATCGTAAGATGGCCACGATATCTAACTATTGACCATATGACGGGCAATACCGTGACGTACTGTGTGCACGTGGTCAGTGGAGAAAGTTGAGATCATATCGACGGGTAGTGGAACACACGTTGTCGGATGTGGGATGCGTCATGCAAGGCGGTACACCTTAGCAAACGAACTAGCTTGTAGCATCAACATAATGTTTTGGCTGTCGAAGCACTTCCGCCTGATCTCACTTATCACCACCGTGGTGTGCGCCCTGCCGATTTAGCTGCTAATGTGCGAACTAGGCGGCTTGTAACAGATTGTCGCTTTCAATAAGAATGCAGCCCCAACGTCATCCGGACCGAGCCGTCTCAAGCAATGCACAGAGAAATAACGACCGCCAAACTCAGAGTATCATTTGGTTCCAATGTTCCACAGTTCTACATTGTAAGCGATGAAATGTGTTGGACGATCCACTGTGCACTTCAGCTGTGATGATCAGTATGAACAGTTGTGTCGAAACGTGAACCACAAATCGATTTCTCACAAGTCTCTTTGATGGTGCAAACAGAACAAAAAACATTTGCTCCCGACGAAGATCACCGAATACAAGCAAAGATGCTTCGAAATGATGACCACAGGAGTGAAACAATACCTACCGGTGGGTAATAGCGGTCAATTGGTAAAATCGGGTGGGTTAATACACGGTGGGACAGAACAGAGAATTAAGGTGTCAGAAACCGTGGGGAAGGATTCCCCAACATCTCTGATATCCGCCCGACACAAATGTTGCCAATCAATGTGCCGTCGAATAGCACACCATGCAATTCTAGCGCCGACAGTGTCTACGTTGACGCCATCCAGTTTGTTTCTTTCGCTATTCACATCAACTGTTGATTTTATCAAGGTTTGTTGCGTTATTTTGAGATTGCTGAGGTTTGTTTGATGTTTAAAGGAGGCCCTACGTTTTACTCTCTTCCCCAAATGAGATACATTACTCATCCTTGTTCTTACACCACTTAATTTGATCGTTTCCTATACCCCTATTTAGTCCGAGCCCTGTACACTTCCAAATACAGAAATTAGACATTTTACTTTCATATTTTTTCTTGAGTAACTTATGATTCCCGTCCTTTCTCGACTCATGAACAGTCGTTTTGCTCTGACCAAACCACTGACCATTTGTTTAAGTGAGCTCAACCCGTTTTATCGTCCATTGTTGGACGGTGCCTGGTTGTTAATTTGTTGTGCGGGCAGTTTCCTTCTTTGATTTCTGAGGATTTTCACATTCGAGGTGAGAGACAATTTTCTTGTACATTGATTCAGTTAGTACCGTATTAAATCCAGTTATTACGAGCGCATTCTCGTTAACCGTTGCGAGGATAGATTGTCTCTGTCGTTGAATACTGAGAGGCATTTGCTGAAGCAACAGATCATGCGTAATTCGGTGTGAATTTGAACCGTTAGCGAACGATTCAATATTAACTATAAACGGCTCAGCTGCAATCGACTCATTTGGGCAACAGAGCGCAAGCCATTTTATGAGCTCCGTTTATTTGTTGTTGGAAAACGGTTCAGATTAAACCGGTTTCCTACTGATTCCACATTCTGGGGTCGGCTGTTGGAAATATGGTATAAAAAACCACCAACCAAACATAAGTATGTGTAAGTGTCACGTAACTGTGAAGTTCTTGGCGCCGACAGAAAAGTTCGCGCATTAAAATGGTCAATCTCTAAAACTTCTGAAAACTACCGCAATTCACTCATGAATAAAACACTCACAGGCGCTAACAGGGTAACTCTATGCACGAGAGTTTTGTAGCTTTGCACAATTTCCCTATTGCAGTGGTTGGTCATTTATGCCCATTTCACATTTTATCAAACTGTAACTTGCGGCTTACTTTCTTTTACACACTTACGAATGAAGGTTTTAGATAAACGGACTGAACTTAATGTTTTCAAAGTTACTCAGTTCACCACTGGTGGCAAGGCTGTTGTGCCAGTGAAGTGGATGTTGTCCGGTCCGCTAGCCAGGTGGCCAATGTCTTATGAAAACAGAAAATGCACGAGGTTTGGTGAACCGCCACGGAGAAGTTGATCGACGTTTCCGCTGATGCTTTCGTTCAAAAGCAGTAGGCTCTACTTTCAATGTACTATATTTTCCACGTAGCTAGCGGATAGCAAACCCATGTTTGAAGCGCTGAATATCGGATTATCCACTCACATATATCATGACCATCTATATTGGTTCCTCTGAGAACCGTCTGGAATTCTGACAAACCCGTTTAATGTTATCTTATTTCTCAGGACTCACGTCTGTCTCAGTTCCGGTGCACACACACTCTCCTCTTTCTCGTCCACCTAGCCTTCATCCTTCTGAACTTCACTCATGCTTTAGTCAACCACCATTGTCATGCTGCAAGTCGAAAGCGTAACAGCATTTCCTAACTCCCATTAATCAATTTAGTAAGTATCACGACGTTTGCCGCCTTAAGCAGGAGTGTAACCTCCATCATCAGTGCCGGTAACCATTTACTTGTATTTCGTCAAATATGCTCCATCGATTGTGTGAGGCCAAATAAAGTAGCGGTTAGTTTACCAGATTGCAGACATTTTGCAAACATGTAGACTGCTTGAGCCGTCATTTCACAATACAGAGAGTGCGCCTCAGTGCATGAGACCACATGTCGACATGACATTGCCTCTTCTGAAAGTGTTGTCAGAGGACTTGAGTCAGCCAAAACTGCTGTTAGCCAAAGATAATGACTCAAAGTGATTGATGTGCTCATTTGTTGTTTGCTGTCTATTTCTTTAAGCATATGGGTGTTGGCAGCCATGAGGTGCCAACCCTGATTGAACAGGCTGCCCAGATGTCGCACACCACCAACAATTCGGTATCCGCAAAACAAAACAATTACATGGGATTTAGCTGGAAAGTAGTCCTTGAGATATTAGGACCTCGGCGATTATGTGGAATAATCTATTTCCTTCACATTTTGTTTATCCTGTATCGACAGGGGTTAACCTCACAAAAGAGCATGCTCAGCCGGATGACAGCTTTGTGCTCCCCATAGCCGTCCGAAATTGGCTGAAGGTATCTATAGACAAGGAAATTCCAACACGGCGGACTGAACATTGTTCTAAGGGCCACCTGGTAAATTTCCTATTGTAACGTCGTATTTAAAATGACAGTTTTAAGCCCCTTTTGCGTCGCGGTCTGAATTAGCAGTTTTTTCATGAGGGGTTTTCCGGGTGCAGCCTTTTCATCACCCTATTACGTTAACTTGAGCCATAAATTTACTTCTCACACCTTTGTGACCACTTTCATTAATTTCTTCGTGTCTTGGTTGCGGCAGTAGACTCGCCGGAAGCCGCTGATCTCTGGCATGCAACTTCTGGGAAATATACCTTGGCGTAGATGCGAAACGCTTGCGAATTTTGCAATATATTATTATGCGCTCACGTGGTAAGCGTGGGGTTCCATAACATAAAGCGCAACTCAATTTCTAAGCTCTGTGCAAGCTTCTGAGCCCGCATATTCACTATCCACATCGATTTTCATGAGAAGCGGTCACTAGTGGGTGGCACTGTTATGTAGCAAAGTCACACCGAAGCAGCGTTGAAATTCCGATGTGGTAGTGCTGGGTTTATAGTGAGGTGGGCAACCATATGGCGAATTCAGGATGGGCTAATCGTGGTACCGGTGGCTGAGTGATTTTTGCGTATCCCACTATCACCCCACTTTCAGAACGGTTGGATGGCGGAGTGATGTTGGTGAAAGCCTCACTGCTGCATTGTGAGGATGTGTTTAGGGTTCGATTGAAAGTGGAATATATCGCACAGTCAGGTCAGCCACATTAGGTTGCTGCATGAATCTCACAGGAGTTGAACTGCGGTGACCCTGACCGAGTTGTTGACCAAAGAGCGGCCGTATAGATATCTGAAGTTCTGATATATTTCAAACTGCTCGCAAGTGCCTAGTTAAGACATTTGACCCAAAAAGAGAGGTCTTTTGTTGATCACTTCGAAGCACCTTGAAGCCGCTTTAAAATTTACGTTGCCTTTGATATGTTGTGATACGTCACGTCGGCTGGAAGACCCACGTGCTGTTGTCCTACGGAGTTTTGGAGTGCTCATGTCGATTAGCCGTCGAACACCGAACTAACAAATATGAAGCGAACGACAGACTTGAGTGTCCAAATCACCAGCACGTTCACTCCAAGTGCTCGGTGTATTGCATCTGCAATAAAAGCACGGCAGGCGCTATATCGACTGAAATCCACAATCGTTAACTCTTGTCCAGTAGTGTTCAGTCCACTGTACACTGCTGTATTTTGCCTCCACTTACGATATTGTGTAAAAGCTTGGTCACCATACCCCAGAAAGCACATAGTTGTCCTCAAGAAAAACTACGGAAGCTTGCCACACGTGTGGACTGGGGTATGAAGGGTCTCAGCTACCGGAATCAACTGAGTTCGTTGAACCTACTCTCGCCCAAACGCCGGCGGGTAAGAGGAGACATTATTGGGGTGTACAGAATTACCGACCACACCGGAACGAGCCCCATGGCGGGTTTGTTTCAGACGTCAGGACAGTGATTTAAGTGGTCGTGAGTTCACAATCAAGAAAACGGGATTATGATTGGCTGTCAATTTAACTTCTTCACTGACCGGATAGTAAACTTGCGAAACGAATCGCCTGCAAGGATCGTTGAGGCCGGAGGAGTGCTGGACAAATGTTGGAGCCACTTTGTTTCTACTTTGTACTAATCGAAGTGTGATTTGTGTCTGCTGTTCAAGGCAACTGGGATCTGTCATTTTTCTCTATCCCTGCCCCTAGACCACCATTGAACGCAGCGACATAAAACGAAATCTCCGGATAAAACAAGTGGAACACGAAAACGTCAACATGCGCAGGCCTTCATAAGGTCCTGGAGTTTAAACTTAAAAATTTGATATTTGATCTTCATTATGCCCCATGTACTCAGCTGCTGGTTTTCTTCAGAATCACGTTCAGCCTCACTGACAATAACTTTGTGTGCTACGAACAGCCCAAGAAACAAACATGTATGTTTCTGGTGTTTTTCTTCGGGGAAATTTGTCAGTGGAAGTTGCTAGATCTTCGGCATAGATTGAGGCAAAATCCAAAGCGCGTGTGACTTCGTTGATAAACCGTTGAAAACGTTTGAGTGGCATTTTAGTGATCAGACAGCGTGCTTGGAGATTCGAATAGACGGTGTTGGCGATGCCTTCGGAGAAAAGTGGGATCTAGTGGCGAGCACAAATCAGGTCAACCATTAGAATACACTCGCCAGCTGTGACTCCCTGAGTATGCTGAGCAAAGCACCTAATGGGCATCGTGACTTCGCTAAACGCGCGACGACATCTACATGGTAGCCATTTCTCTGATGTTTTCTGAACCGTATGAAGCAGCAAGGCCCAAAAGATATCCAACGGACAGGTGACACCGGAATCAAGCGTATGCTTGAGCTCAGTGCGCGTCGCTCTCGGTTTGTCCGGTGACAGGCAACTTTCTTTAGTGAACACCGACGGTCCTCTTTTGATCACGTCGTACTGCGTTGCACCAACTGCTAGTAGAATCGAAGAAGTCGGCCTAGACTAAGTAAGAAAACTGCCGCACGAGAGAGGTGTTGGAGGTCGTTGCGACTGAGCGGTACTGAGGATTGACTGCAGTCCTTTTGGCCGAAGTCCTGTGTACAACTAGCAGTGTCATTCCTGACGAGGCGTGTGGAGTGAATCTCAGGTACAGTCCCGTGCGTTTACATTTTTTCCTCAACATGGCAAAGCTGATTAGGCGGACCAAAATGAAATTTTGTCGCGAAATGAAACAAGTTTTTTCCATCAGAGCTGGGGATATGAGACATTTCTAGATATGATCGGTCTTTCTCACTGCAGCACAATAATTATACCGAATAAACTCTATGCGTTTTTATTGAAATGCGTGTTTTACTATCCCACGAAAATGTGAGAAAATAACATTTCATGCCCAGGTAGTCGTTTCCAACACGTTGCGACACCACACAGGTCAATTTCACAAGTACCTTTATAGGTCGCGACAACTACGGCTGCATGTTAGCAGTGAACACCGCGAACATGGTCTCAGTAGGTGAACAAATCATCTGTACAGCGGACCCATCAGGAGTAAAAAATAGCTTACGAGCTAGAAGAAATGACGGATTTCACATAGACCCCTCAGACTTTCGAGTTGTAGAAAACGCCGGACGATGAAAGATTCCGGCAATCAGCCGATGATAATGAGGTTTCAATAGTAATAGTATTATTTCATATGTTCAATGCCATCGGGCGCGAAATGGAAATGCTACAGCTGAAAGAAATTTTTTGGGAGCTCAACGGCAATGAGAAAATTGTTCAGTTAATACAATTGTTACGACGCAGAAAATATAGAAGACTCATACTGTTCCAATAATGTTTTACTAGAACAAAATTACTAGTAGTAGTCTTGTTACAAACGGCGGGATTTGCATCTCACATACTACTGCTTCCTTAAGCTTTGAATGACACATATTGCTTTCACCTCTCCTTTAAACACGAGTGCGTTTCCAAACCTTGATTCTGCAGGTGGTTTGGACATACGCTTGCAGTTGGCTGTTATCAAACCCCACTAGCATCATGTCCCTTGTTGCTCCCAACTTGTTGCTATAAAACGCGGAGGGGAAAAGTTATCCCTTCTTTGTTGCTTACTCTCCACGCCTATTTTTCGATATCTAGTTCCTTTCATTCTCAATGGGAAATTTTCATAGCCACGCTACAGCAATGGCTAGCGATCGAAGGCTAGCACGTAATGCCATATTAACCATACCCGGATTTGTTCGGGGTCGTTGGAGTAAATGATAGAATTTCTCATGGTCGAACTTCTACCATTAAAAACCTTATAAATCGCGCCGAGCATTGGATCCTCAGCAAACTTTTGTGCATGACGTGCCAGCTGGAATTTAATAACCATGTTACAGAACATGCTGATCCCGAGAATGCAGCTATTATTGTGCTGTTGGGAGTACAAAAGCCTTTTGATCGTCTGCTTCGTACGGGTCTCTTGACTGAGCTTACATCGTCCAGTAGAGCTTGTCCACTGCTTGACTGCCTTGTCGTCTAACAGGCGAACTGGACGTTCTGGATTCGTGTACCCATCACGCTCGTAAATCCACTTTGTGCAACGTGGAGACAACGGGGAAAAGCGTTCCTCAAGAGTAGGGGTTTCAACGATAGTCACTTAAAAGGAGATAACAGGAAGAAGCGTGAACCAAGGGCCCAGTAAGACGTGCACACGACCTACACAAACAAAAGCCAAAATGACCCTGACACTACGCGCTAACATCTATCCGCATGAAGTGAATGCTGTCGCTCGTATACCGGTAATATGCGGGTTTGGAATATCATGTGAGTAAGTGCGGACGGAATATTTCAGAGAGTATGAACTATCCCTATTTTGCTGTGGAAATCTTCTTGTTTCAATGCGTAAATAGTTTTCATCAAGGACGCCCAGGATGTGCGTTAATTCAATAGCGAAACAGGTTGACGAGATAGCTGAAGTTTTGTGATCTAGTAGATAGAAGGAATTAGTAACCAATGATTAATAAACATGCACCGTAAAATTCGTAGACCATTTTTAAAAAACCTTTTCGTTCAAAATTCTTTGAAATGGGTGCCAAAAGTTGATGGGTTTGAGTGTTTATGATCATCCCACGTGTCACTGGAAACCATTTAAATTTGAAGGCGCCATGGGTAAGTTGATAAGGCTGCAGCTGGTGACTCCTGAACGTAATGCGGACGAAAGCCGGCGTGATCGGTTTAGAGTAGATACTGCTCACCATAATCAGGCGTGAGCTGCTTTGGCATTAAGGTAACAGAGAATTCGGCAAATTTGTTCAGTCACATGACCACCGAGGAGATGGCATTTCACGTGTCTTCAGAATAGCAAAGAGGTTTAACGAGAAGTGAAGTACTGTATCACACGAAGCCGTGCGGGTTGACTCGTCCGAAGGTCAGCTCATGTGCACCCTATAGTCAGAGCGTCACGACCTACGTTGGACACACTGACCTCTTTGCTCGACAGTCATTCAACGTGCACCATATAGCCACAATGTCACGAACCTACAGTAACGGCTTGAAAACGATACTGAAATATCGGAATACTTTATTATATGTACATGTACTCATTATCTGGAATATTTCGTCAGAATCCAGGAAGCCTGCTTGCCTTAGGTTCCGCTACAGTAGAAGTCCTGCTCTCGTTGTGTATGCTGTTCTAAAGTTAAACCGTATGTAACATGTTTGGTGGGGTTTCACTAACGGTTGCCAGTGACGTCTGTGTAGTCATTTGCCAACACTCACTTGGACGCGCTTGTGTTGAAGAACAACGAGAAACTCATCTTCAGATGTATCACCAACGGTTAGTGGAGCTGCACACAGTCTCTGTTTGCGTTTCAACGTCGGAGGTGATACCGTGTTTGAAGTCCATGCAACTGAACCTGCATATTTAATGATATTATAACTTACCTGGCGAAGGGGGTTCCAACTGCTCTGTGCAAAAGTGGCAGTGTGATATGTCAGCATTATTCATGAACTTCACAGGGAAAAATAACTGGTCCTTATCGCACCCATAACCGTTCGTATTAACGGGGTTACCATGATATCCAACGGGCACCCCCATTTGAACATTCCTCTTCCACCTTGGCCGTTTTGCGTTACAGGACAGAAGAAGGGGGAAGTCTGTGTGTGGCAAAGCAGCCTTAGCTGTCTCAATGGTCTGGTTAGTGAAAGCTATGATAGCCTTGAAAACGCGACTTCCTGCCCTGGGGTTTACCTCGTGCAGCCTGGCTAACCAGTGATGGAACTTTTTGTAATCCAGTTGAACTGCATCACTGCCGGCGACCCTGACCTCCCGGCGGAACATACTGCTTTAGGGTAGATTGTATTCAGCAAGCCATTGTCGATGGATTGGGAAGCGGCCTAGAGCAAATGCTGTCACAGTTAACAACAACGTACTGTATGGATAGAAGTGCTTTTTGGTAACCAGATGGACTTGTAGAAATTGCACTCGCACGTGCCGTTACCGATGTTAACTGTATACTGTGTGCCCTCGTACTTACTGGAAGCTACCGATTGATGTTACATAAAGCACAATTACCTTGAACTCGTCCACCCGTTTGGAGTGAAACAGGGGAGCATCCCCTTGAGATGCTTCAACACCAGCTGACTGACGAACGTTGTCAGCCGAGTAAGTGTATTCTTAACGTGCACGTCTACGCTGTCCACCTCCCGGCGGTTGTAACCGTAGGTGCACTGCACCTCAAACTTTCGCAATAGCCACTCACTGTGGGACCAAATTTTATTGATGGCCGTGGTGAAGTGATTTCTGGGATAAGTGCGCTTCTTTTGTCGCCTATTCACATTCTCCAGAGGGTTGTTTGTTCGATTTTCGAAATGAACAACATCCGACTTTTCATGGAAAGCCTACTTTGGCATTATATATGGCCAATTACCCAAAAGGCAGTTCATAAAGCTGGGGTCTGTTGGCCGTATTATTGTAACATCCCGGTTGAACCGTCAACATGAATAGACAAGGGTGACCACTCACTTTTCAGAGTTACCGCAAGTAACCATGCGATGGAAAAAATATCGAATTCTGTAGAAATTCGTCTGGATGGTGATTATAAGATTAATCACATCCACTTACATGTTTCCTCACAGCATCCCGAACATGGAAGTAACATAACATTGTTGTCGTCTCTGATGACTCACAGCACGCCGTTTTACCCTATATGATGCAGGATTTGTGGCAGATTTCCTGCCACATTCCTACACACTCGCCCACTTACTCATCACTGGCGGTTTCAACCAATGACGGATGTTGCAAATATCCATGGTAGTCATAAACTTGCCATAAGCATCTGCACCATACTGCTTCAACTCAGCAGTTCGCATGTTGTACTCGAAAAGAAGTCTCGAGTCGTTTACTCAACTGTCTGTGAGCCGACGAATACTTGGATGTGCACCGTACAGCAAGAATGTTATATCGTGGTTGTGCTTCAACGTTAAAGAGCTAACAACCAACGCGGTATTTCTCATAACGACGTTAAAGCGTGGTTGGCAGCATGTATTGCTGGAACTTTACAATAGGAAGTGTGCAAACCCAACTCACTAAACACGTCGTACTCCACGGCTTTCGCTCCTACGTCGCCTGTGTTTTATTCAGTGGAACGCTACTTACCACGTAAACTCAACGGGAACCACACTCACATGATCATATTTCAAGCGTCCACTGTCTGATTTTTTGCTCGAACCAACCACTGACAGAACACTGTGATTCTTCATCCAAGCAACCTCTGAATTCGCTGAAGCTAACAAATTCACGACCCTCGAAGGCACCTTTAAAGCCCTGTAAATGATCCAAAACCTAAAATGGAATACAAGATAACATTGGTGAAGTATTAATCACACGTGAAAAAATTCTTCACAAGATACCACATTTATAACGTCACAACACCTACCATCGCTATTTTCGCTCTCGGCGCCAAATGAAGGACGAACCGATTTACGGTCGACCAAACAAATCTTTTTAACCCTCATGATGCTGTCTGTCATTGAAATCGATGACTTTCAAATTCCTGGACGATACCACGGAAATATCGTCCGGTATTCAAGGATTCCTCAATTTATCGCTGTCTAACGGCGTATTTCACTTCCTTCGGATAAGTTCAATCACACCGCGCTGAGTCACAGCCGCACACCTCAAAGTTTGCACTCAAACGGTAAAATCAGTAGAATAGCGCAACGCACGGACCAGTCACCAGTAGGGGGATTTCATGAAGTGTCTAGAAACCGCTGATCATTCTCAGGTATATTAACGATATACGTGGAGTTTGCAAGCATGATAATCGCTGTTATTCACTGCCGACATCAAACTTGTTCGCGCCTTCTTTCGTTGCAGTAACACTTCGTTTATATAACACACAGAAAGAATCTGTCGTCCGAGTCTTGGAGTCAGACTTGGCTGATGGAATTTCCAGCCAATAAATCCAACCTTGTGGCTTATAGTCGTCATTTACCAGAGGACTTCATAAGGCTGGATGGTCATAACACGTGAGCTGCGCGACCTGGATATATGTTTCTCGCAGTCATCCAGTATTGCCGAACAGATATCCTTCTAAGCAGTTCAAACTAGACAGGATGTAAGCTACAATGAACACGCACCCTTTCCATCTGTTACTCAGCTACACTCCTGTGGGCTATAAACACGACCTCACTTTGAGCACTGCATGTACATATACAGCCCTTGTGCAATTCTGACGTGCTGGACTTAGATAGTTTACGATGCGATTTCACGAAGAGTCCAGTCCGTTTTCTTCTCCGAGCTACACATAACTCTGCGATATGTTTTTATCGACGCTTTTCGACCACGGTGACCCAAGCCAAAAATTTTGCCCTTATTTAATGCAGCCCATATATCGACTTTGTTGGGGTCTGCTGCATTATTCTTGGGACTGTTGATCTTTGTTCAGTTAGTGTCAGCAGGTGGTTCCACGTTCTATTACTTTCCTTGAAAAATTGTGTTAACTATCCTCATTCCTACATCACCCAGCCGCTATCTTTTCCCCCTTTCTCATTAAGTCTGAGCCCTGTGGGTTTTTAAACACTAAAATTAAGTTTCCATATGAATTTTTTAAATGGCTGACCAGTCTCGTCACCTTTTGATATGCAAACCGTCGTTTTGATCCTGCTTAGCCAGTTACCATTTGTTCACATGGTACCAGTTCCGTTTTATCGTCCCCAAACACTGAGCGGTGCCCGGTTGTTGAATTTGCTGTACGGACACATCCATTATACAATTTCTAGAGGTCTTACACATTCCGCGTGAAGAGTTTTATTTACCTGTGCACCGAGTCAATTAGTAACGAATAACATCTCACTTCCACGGGCGTTTGCTCCTCAGCCTTCTTGAAGATAAATTATCCCCCGTACCATTGGAGAATGAGAAAAGATTCTACTGCATTAGTTGGTTACGCGTAACTCGATGTGAACTTAAGTCATTAACAAAAAATTCGATGTGCAGCAATAAGCTCACCATTAGTTTTGCGATCCGTTTGCAATTTAACTCAAGCTGTGACCTCAAAAAATGTCGTTGCCTGCATCACCGCTGGGAACATGCTGCGCTCTTATATTTCCAGACAGCTTCTCGGTGCAGTAAAAACCAGCAAGAATGAGCACCAAGTTAAATAACGCATGAAAATGTTTTGACCTCATTGAAAGCCACATCTATTTTCAAGATCTCTCCGTCTTCTCAGAGATGAGGTACTTGAGGCCATACCTGGCGACATCCTGGCGTAAACGTTTGGTACTGCATGATATTACGTCATCACCCGCCCCTAAATGAATCAGTCTATCAGGTGCATCGTTGGAGGAATTGCCCAAGGTTTTAAAGCTCATGGGTGACACAGCAGGAATGAATTTGAAACTTCCTTACACATACAAAAATGGGCTATGGTACGCACAGAGTTTTCCACATACATACGCCCGATTTCACTGACCTCACTCTCTTTGTACGTCTTCACATTACGGTTGACAGTGGCCAAGTCATGTCGACTGTTGGACACCGTACAGATTACGCCCACAGAATTCGTCAGAAAAACTAACGGAAAATTGCCTGACTGCACAGGTCACATGATCGCATTGTACTGCTACGTTACCGTCCGTGCTCCTTGTCCTGATTCTTAGCGGACTCCTCACTAGTCTTTGTGATTCTTAAGACACATTGATCTCAAGTCGTATGTCAGCCGCATAGAGGAAAATGTTCAAAATTAGCTACTAAATTGATATCAGTAAAAGCTGTTGGTTTATCTCTTATGGTGCAATATGACATCATCCGCTTTAAAACGCGATATATTTTGTCAAATAAAGAGAGTATATTGATGCCGCGCAAAACCTTTGTCGAAATTCAATGTTGCATCTTTGTGACAGTCCATGCGATAATTCCACGTTTTCCAGTATATCACTTAGTACTGCAGTCCATTCTTGATTCTACAAATACTTGTTACGTGAGAAACATCCTGCGACATATACGCACAAGAACTGCCGCACTAGTTGGGCGGTTTCGAAAACTGCAAAGTTCGGTTTCTCTTGTGTTACTGACGAATATCTGTTCGCATGGCGGTCCATCCGTCTGCGATGCTCCGCGGTTTTATGTCTACCTTCAGCTCGACAGCTTCACTTCCATATTTTTTAACGCTGCTTGCAGCAAATAAAGCGAAAGCCTCCGACACTCAAGTTCTGAAATCTCATGAACACTGTTAGAGCAGTCAGCGGTTCAGCGACTCGAAATAATTGACCCAAATTTTCCAATTACAATCGCTTTGTCTTGATCGGTGTCGAGCAGGCGTCTGATGCTATGAAAGATGGGCACTGAAAATATCAGGCACCGCTTTCGCAGAATATATTAAATGACGAAAACAGAGAAGGATTGCCATTCTAATTTGAGTTGTTAGGTGCACGACGTTGCCTCGGAATGATCTATAGAAATGCAACTGACGACTTCAGAAGACAGGCCGTTCAACTGGTTAATAACATTGTAAAGAAAGAATCGTTGTCTAGAAGAGGCTAGAGGACGGAATCTGTAATTCACCGTGGCATGACTTCGTCGAATGTCACCGCTCACCACGATCAAGAGTTATTCCACCAGGCCCATCTCAGAAGAAATTGTATCAAAATTAAACCACAGCCGAGTCGTCATAATGCATATAGATACCGATCACGAATTACAAGGGGAGATTTATGGGCGACATCTCCTAGGTTTGCGACTAGTTAGGAAGCTGCGTGCTGAGCGCACTTATAAGCCAGTAATTCTTTTCACGGGCTGGCGCACGCAAGATAACCAACATACGCGAGTAGATGTTCTCTATAAGCCCCTCAGGGAATTTGGAGCGACCTTTGCAACAATCGAGGAAAAGTGCGTTTCAGCACCCTAAGATTGACAAGTCCCTCCTTTTTCGTCATTTCATGGCAATACGCCAGGACTAAGTTGGACAACATCCAAAAGCTTAGACTTTTCCACAGGCCGCTCTTTGTGACGCCTGTCATGCTGAACGCACTAGAATAACAGACATTACCGAGATTCTCACGAAACGACAGGTGTCGAAATAGCTGCTTTTGTTGAGTGTTCTATGGTCGTCATGTGTCAGCGGGAAGTTGATGATCACGTTTCCTGTCCTGTTTCTCCGCTTCTTGTCGGTTTACCTTCATACATAGGAATTCTTCTTGATGAAGACTACGATCCTTTCTTGAAGACTGACGCGTTCACTCAAGTTACGCGCGTGACAAATCATTTCTGCCATGAATGTTAAGCCTGATGTACTGCTAAATCCTGGTATCGTTTACCTGTGGAAACTTGTTTTGGCGTAGTTTTTTCTTTAAGTTTCATTGTCGGACTTCTGTTTATATGTATTCTGGTTACATTTGCGCCTGATCGCATCGTCATTAAGCAACTTTCTCATGTGACCGTATTTACGTGAACCTTCAATCTCGGAACTTGTGTATGTCGTGGATTCACTATCGAGGTTTGTTGTCGTCTTCCTCCATTCAGTTTACCATAATTTTCTTAAATGTTAGGGGCTTGTTAATAAAAAGTCCGCCAATACGACCTTCTTTCCTTTTGGATCCGAATCGGTTGCTCGACGGGATCAGAGTTTGTAGACGCTCGTCGCTTAAAGACGCGACTATCCTGAATCCAGTTTGCCGATTGGCGTTGAGAGTAGACTAATTGTTGTTGGAACAGCCACTAGACGTCCGAGGTCAACAACATTTGTGCACGCGTATTGACATCAAGTGAGAGGCTCCAATCTTCAAAACAAGACTCGCTCGCGCCGGAATCAACCTGCAGTGCACTGCAGTTGCTGGCATTCCAGATATTTAGGTCTTAGGCGTGTAGAAAGGCGTCTCTAGACATATTGTCCGGAATTTTTTGGTGTGGGTAGAAAACGAAAGAGGACTCGGCGCTGGCGTTCGGAGAATTCTGCAAAAGTCGGTGAGGAAGTAAAAAATCTGATCTGGTTTTAACTCTAAAAGTTTCGTTAGATATAAATTAGGTAGTTCGACGAAGAACCCCGTCCTGCATAAAATGTGTCTCAAGTTTTATCTGGGAAGGCTGTGCGGAACACGATTGGACGCCTTGAGCAGATCAAAATATGGATTGACGTGGCAACACAACTCTCTGTTGAGTCACGTAATCGATGTGAACTAGTATTTCAATAACGAGGGCTGTGGATTCTTATAGACTGTAGTTTTTGCTCTCTCTTCCTGCCTCCAGTGCTGATGGGTTTGAATATCTGTCACCTCACTCCATGTGCAATGACCGCGCTCACTTGAGCGTATATCTCACAGAAGTGCCGGAAAACGTTAGTACTATTGCTATCCCATGAAATGGATCCACCTGTCAACATCGGGTATTTGTGCTGCGCCACCCAAGTTGATAAGACCATCCAACCAACCAACTGGCCCGATTTTGTCACCGTTAAAATCGACTAACCGTTATGTAAAAATCTTTTACGGTATTTTGAGCCCAAATTTACAACGAGCATCACTCGAATCTATGGACAAAACCCTAAGTGCGAACCGTAGCAAAACAGAAAGTGTCGGCAAAGGAATGTGACCACAGTCTAGTAAAAACGGCGGGTGTATCATTTTAGTTACGAGCGGCTAACACACTGGCCTCATTTATGGCTACCACGGTTGGCTGTTCTCCCATAACTTGAGCAGTGGTGGTGGCATGGATTTTGGCAGAATGGTCACTGCACCCTCTGCACATTGTGTCATTTATGGTAGTTGAATGGCTGTGGGTGGGACTGTGGCCTGCACTGTACTGTTATTGAGAGTGACGGCTGAGGGCTGCTCGATCGACATGCAGGGTTCAGGGTCTTGTGCAAGATTGTGTGCGCCCATGATAGGACATCGGGATGTGTGCTCGGGGTAGCTGGTGCCCCCAGGAGCTTGTTGAGGGATGGGTTTTAGCAAGACTCTCGAAAGCCTCATCCGTAACATCCTCTATTCGTAAGTGCCAGAGTCTTCAACTGAAGGCTGCCAGCTTTTTAACAGGCAGCTGAATACACCCATCAAACGGACGACGGAGTTTCGGCCGTTGGGACTAGGAGTAAAGCCGCCTCTCATCTGTCGGAATGTCCCACTAGAATTATTGCCTTGTAAGTTCAGTTCACTCATCGCTCCGTCATCAAGCAACCTAGCCAGAACAAGGTCTGTCAGAACATGGAAACAGGAACAGGTTCTTTCGCTCGGAACTAATCTCTGTTCAAACCGTTACCGACTTGAAACTCTCAGACTGAAGGAGTTGTGGGTCACAACTGCACCTTCACATATGTGGCTCAAGTGAGTGAGGGCAGCGAGGTAAAATCAGAAGTGACTAAGTTGGCACAAGAAAATGAACATTCTGAATCCTGTGTCGTGGCCAATAGTTGTTTTATGCGCCGCAAACGGCAGACCCACTAAGCCAACACTAACCCACCACTTGATGACAAGAATGTCCATGTGCTGAAAAGAACGGTACAAAAGTTAGTCACAAAACCCTTGAGCTTGGAGTGGTGTTCATCAACGCCGATCTGAGCATATAAAATTTTGGGGAGAGTCCACTTATCAACAAAAGCAAAACTGAGACACGACGACATAAAAATATATAGGTGCAAACTAATCACTAATAGCTTCCGCCTATGAACCACTTTCCTGGTAAAAGTGCCTGGGCACCGAGGAACCTTTGATGGTAATAAATGTTGAACGGCGCACTGCCGACGGCTTTTGTTGGTTGAGAACTCGAACTGGTTCTCATCATGAACAAGAGTGTATTTATTTGGAAATGTTGGGTACGTGTGTTGTAGTCCTGTTTTCTTGATGTGAGTACTGTGAGTGTAGCTCATATCAGCTCATCCCGATGTGGTTAATAATGAGCGTCAACTCCAAACTTTCATGCAACCTGAGTAATACGCCCGCAGTAACACACAGCAGGCGCCCTCGTATGAAGTGTCAGCTGGGTTTCTTAAACCACATGTCGACGTCAGTCGACACAGTATGCGGTAATACCACACAGACATCCAAAATTATTTCAATCGCGCGCCTCACAAGGGCCTTGTGATCAAAAAAGCAACCTCAGGCATACAAGATTCCTTGTAAACCTGGCTTTCGTTCTCTTTTGAAGGCCACACTCACAAAGTCAGAATAAGAGAGCACCGCTCACCACCAAAGCCAGTAACCAGCGGGATGATTCAAGGAAATTTATTGCTGTGGATTCTATTTCTAATGTATGCAAATGACGCCCGCGATGCTATCAGACACGGCGAACCCTTTCTGTTTGCTGACGATGTCAAAATCGTTTACACTTTCGGCCAACCGAACAACAGTTTTCTGCCTAAGGCATATACGGCAGTACCTGGCGGCATTGCAACTGTAGTGCAAAAAATGGCGGACCACGTTCTCAGCGAACAAATAGAACATGGCTATTTATGGTTGTCAATTACCCAATGGTTCTGTCTCGATTGACGGTTTTAATGCTGGTGCCGCCACTTCCATGATATGTCCAGGAATACGGTATTCAAACCCCGTCAACTTTCTCCGAACAGTTGTTTTCAAGCGGCAGATTTAAGGGAGCAGTAAACTGTGTCGAAAAGACTTTCAGTCTACCACCTGCGAGGCTGGCGCTATACAAAATGTGTGACGGCCTCAATTCGAGTATTACATATTCACTTACTGCCATCCGCGCAAATCTGGAAAGGTTGTCTTGGAAACATTCAGCCGTCAACTGTGTAAAACGTAGCTGACGATCCCCACTGTCTAACTCCCCTAAAAACAGCCTGCTGAAACGCTCCGTTGTGTCATTCACTCAAATATTTTGCATTTGGCCTGCTGCTTGCTCACTAAACCGTTTACAACTCAACATAATTCCATTGATATGCGCTTATGCACATACACACTTTGCTCAAATTGCTAAGAATTGTGGGATGGGCGCTTGATAATAGATCCAGAAAAATGACTACGAGTTCTACTTGGAACACGCACATTTTATGAGGCCTCCCAAATCACCGACTCAATATTCCCTTTGCCTGAATAACTCTCGAGTGCACAGCAAAATATCACAACAAACACTTGATAGGGTTATATATTTTAATAATCATAGCAAAACTAATTATATCGCATGAATTCTTCGCCAAAGAATTTCGCATACATACTGTTCATTAGAGTAAACGTACTCACCCTACATTTTCTAATTTAACGTGCGAAATTGCGTTCTCCTTCTGGCTCCTATAAATATTCATTCTGCGAAAATCTTCCTGCAACGGATTAAAGTACAGAACTTCGTCTCGGCTGAACAATCCGCGAGAATTTCAACTTTCTGACGGTTTCCAACAATCGACGGAATCGTGCGTTGGAGTTTTCTTAATATTGTGCTGGATTCAGGAACTTTCTGTTCCTACTTACCAACGTCGTGTTATTTCAACATTTTTTGGATGCCTATTATTTTGGGCAATGGCGAGACACTTCAAAGGTGCATTTGGACGTTCTCCCCAGACTGACCTTGAGCTGCCTGATACGTCGACCCCCAAACAACTTTGCAGCAGATAACTTAGTGTAACTTCCGATTTATTGACTGAATCTGTGAAGCGAGCGAACTATCTATCTTCCTGTCACGTACGCCAAAGTTTCATGAACTACAAACATTTTTTGACGATGTCCTCTTTAGTAGCAGGTTGCCCGTTTGTGTTAACATTTAATTATTCGTTTTTATCGCAGGTTTTTGTATCTTCAATGATGGAGCACAATTCGGCGTGCTTCTCACATATGCGTTGAGAAATGTCCCTTATTACTATTAGTAAAAACTTCATTCATCATCTACCAAAGTGTTGTTTCCTTCGTTCGCCTAAAGGCAACGCGGCCGAAACTTGGTCTTGAACCAATATGGTTACAAAAACTAAAGCCGGAACTGACACATGTTTATAAACTCATAAAATCTGATGCAATCACCGCAGAGTTTACCGTCGACTAACAACATAGCTCCCCATATGATCTGAGAAATAAAGTCTCCACTTCATAACCCTGCTATCTCAGGAAAAATACGCACTAATTTCTGTATTGCAACGCACACCTGCCTTTGGAATAGACTTCCAAATGAAGTCAAATTCAGTAACAACAGTCAGCTGTTTACACGGGGATTAGACAGCTACCTTACGCACCAAACACAAAGTCTATCTTTAACCTCTGCGTAACCTCTGATGACTTTATTGAGTGTGGTCCGTGAAATATTCAGCCGTCAGCTGTATATAACGTAGATAACCGTCCCTGCTGTCTAAATCTACTCGAAAACAGGTTGCTTGAAACGATTCTTTGAATCATTCATTTACACCACCATCTAACACTTGGCCTGATTAAGAACCGTAAAACCATTGTAAAGTCAACAGTGTTCCATTCATTTACGTCTATTCGTGTGCAGGCAATGCCCAGATTGCTGGAGAATGTGAAATTGATACTTATTATTAAATCCAGTAAAATGACGTTACGTGAGCTATAATGAGAAGTCGCACACTTAATGGGGCCTTCCAGGTCGTCGATTCAGTATAACTGCTCCATGAATAGGTCTCAAAACACCATTACAACTGGCTGGCAGAGATATAATCAAACTAACCAGAGAAAAATTAACAATGCCGCGTGAAACCATTGTCAAAGAATATCGCGTACACGTTATTCATCGTATTAAACGCGAATAGCCGCACGCTTTGTCATTTAACGTGTGAGATTATGTTCCTTCACGTAGTCCCATGAACTTCCTTTGTGCGGGGAGTTCTCCCACGGTGGATGGGCGCACGAACCTTCACCTCGGCCGAACAATTCGCAAGATTTTCAACTTTTCGACGGTCCCCAGAGATCGAAGATGTTCTGCGCCTGGAGTCGGCCCAATCGGTCGCTAGATGTTTGAATTTTCCGCCCCTACCTACCGAAGCCGACTTATTTTAACACTTTCCCGACACTAGTTACACCACGAAATGGCCAGCCGCTCCAGAGACACATTTGGATCATTTCCTCTGAGTGAAATTGAACTACTTAAAACATCGCCCCACACAGCCTTGTAAATGATGAATTGATGCAACACAGTTTTCGAACTGAGTCTGTGAAGTGAGCGAATCATTTATTTTTCTGTTGCGTGCGTGGAAGTTTCATAAACAACCATCATTTTCTTTTTGATCACGCCTGTTTTGGTAGCAGGTTTCATGTTTGTGCTACTGTCTACCTATTTGTTGTTTTGTACCGCCTTCAATCATTTGCAAGAATGGCGCGTACCCCAATGTGCTTCTTACATATCAGTTGAGAAATATATATTTTATTATCGGTGCGTTATTGTACTCGACGCTGAGTAACATTTTCTAAAGATTCGAGACATCCGTCGTACTCGGCTGCCAAATCAACCATCAGAGCGTCTCATCTGACGTGGGAAGTGGATTCGAGGCAGCGAGTTATTCACTGGTCACTGCAGTTAAGCAACTGTCAGTCGACTAAAATGGTTATGACTTTATGGTACATGAGTGGGAGAGTGATTCATAACGTCATGACCGTGGTTGTGACAACACACATGGGGCGCCACAGATTTTACCGTAACATTCCGTGTATATTTTCTTGAGGAGTTCCCCTCTTCAGTTCGATTCAGTTTTCCGGACAAAGCGTCGTCAGTCAGAAATTGCCCAGTTGCACCGGTGAGCCCCTGAGGTCGACCAGTGCTGCGATGATGAGAGAAAGAGTTATCCATTCCTAAGAGTGATCATCAGTGTCACCAGACGAAAGCTGGGGAGTTCAAGCTATCAGTACCATCAAAACATGTGAAGCTCACCGTCGCTACAGATACGCATAGCCTATCCTGCCGGCGGAATGATTTTCAACAAGAAATATGTGTAGACCAATACGTTTCTGACGGTTTCAGATATTAATGCTAATTTTGTAAACAAACGGACAAAGGCAGCGAATGCAGAAAGCATTGCAAGACTTGATTCACAGAACATGTCTCGTGTGTCTAAATGATGTCATAGTTCACAGGAGGTCTGAACGAGAGCATACACGTAATTTGGAGTCCGTGCTGGATCGCCAGGCCGAAGTCGATTTAAAACAGAAGCCTTCAAAGTGCCGCTTCCTACTCAAAGATTTAATATTTCTGCGGCATGTAGTCTCTGTGGGGGTGGTATCCGCATATACCCAAGAAAGACGGGACATAATCGATCTTGGCCTACGCCGAAGGACGCAAATGAGCTGAGAAGCTTGTTAGGACTAGCTTCATCACTGAGTTCGCTCCCATTTCCAGTCCCCTGACCAGACTAATATAAAATAATCGGCAATTCACGTGGATATAAGAATGTGACCGTGGTTTCAAATCACTACGCGAAGCTGCGTGCAAGGTGACAGTACCTTCCGGACCTGTTGCTGAAGGCCGGGGAGTTTGATTCGAACACCGACGCAGGCGACAGTAATGTCGGGGCAATGCTCTCGCAAAGAGAACACCACAGTAGAGAACGAGTGATGGCTTACGGTAGCCGGTGTTTAAGTGAATGTGAGAGAAACTACTGTTCGACGAGAAAAGAAATGCTCGCCTAAATATTCTCTGCCTCACACTTCCGGCTTTATCTCCTGAGCAAAAGTTTCATCGTACGCAGAGGCCATCAGCCTATCCGCTGGGTACAAACGTCAACTACCCTGAGGGTCGGTTGGCCCGATGGCAGGAGATCCCACAGGAATAAGATTTCATACGTGAACACAGATCGGGCAGACGACACTCGAACGCTGACTCATTATCAGGGCGTCCTGCGCGCAATCACAGCAATTGTCCGTCTTTACTAAGCAACACTTAGCGCTAACCCCGCTGGCTGCAGGCTCGAGCAACAGATCCTGAGACTGCGCGAACCCACAAAAAGTGCCGGAATAATGGAGACAGATAACAAGCAAGGAAGTGGAAAGAAAAAGCTATAAATCCTGCTGCCTTTGGGCGTCATAGGAACAGCTCAAGATGACAGAGGGAGTATTGTTTATCCAATACGGACCCACTTACATTGTGGTGTCCAATCTATGGTGTGTGACGTTTCAACAATCTTACACCTTGAGTTCGTAATTGCGGGAATAAAACTACTGGGAGCGGCCGCACGACGGTGATTTTGGCGAGGTCATCAGCGGAGAGATGTCGGGTTGGTATGCCGATCTTGCAAGGAATGCGGCACCTTCAAAAGCCCTCAAATAGTACGGCGAGCACCGTTTCAAGATATGACTGCAGGATATCTTAACGAGTTGATCGGCGTAAACCTTGTGGGTCTATTGCCCAAGGCACCCCGAAACAACCGGTACATGTTGGTCCCGTCAGATTACTTCACCAAATGGTGCAAAGCTGCCCCGCTTGCACAAGTGGATACATCTACAGTAGCAACAGCCATTGTCGACCACCGAGTGTGCGTTTGGGGAGCGCCGGACCAACTTCATTACGATCGAGGCTTCTGCTTCGTGGAACGTGTAGGCTACTGTGAATAGATAAGACGCGAACCGCAGCTTACAACCCGCAGGGCAATGGGCAAGTTAGAGGGACAAACCGGTTCTTTAGAAGTCTTCTAAAGGATTTCGCAGAGAAGGGTGTCACCGAATGAGACTTAGTTACACCGAAACGTCTACTAGATTATCATAGTGCTATCCGCTACTTGGCAGACCATACCCCACATTTATTGTGGACCGCCCGAGAAGTGAGACTACCCTCAGATGCCCGCTTAGTCGTCACATACTTCTGCGGGCCCACCAGATTGCACGAGCACACTTGGAATCAACTCAGGAGCATCGGAAATTCTATTACAATAAAAAGTTACATGGGCTTCCGTGAAGGCTGGCGGAAGGATGTGGTTGCACAACATGGTCTGGAGCCCGGGAGTTCCAGTGAAGATGCATGAACAATGGGAAAGCCCCTATGGTTTCGAGCGGATATTTTTAGAGGCAACATTTCAAGTTAGTGAAATAACAGGAACTAGCAGACAGACAGTCGTATTTCGCTTCAATCGACTAAAGCCATACACACAAACTACAGGCCGGGGACCATCAATGGACGTCCCCGAGGTCGGAGAGAAATTCAAAATTCCGAGCATGCTAGACGTAGGCGAGGCACCGGTGACGGTGCTCAGGGAATAGGGGAGCTATGTACCGCGCGATCGAAACAAGTTAGCGGGTACGGATTGCGTTTGAAGTGACCGCCACGTCAACGTTTTGCACGGGGTTCCAAAACCAACGGACAGTCAGACAAACAAGGAAGAAGCTTGTATTTAAACTATCTCCGCGTGTTACGTTGAGGAATGTAACATTTAAAGACTTACTAGGAATCCCACTAAAAACCGACGGACTGGCTCACTTGAGTTGTTTTGCCACCGTGTATCAGTGTGCCTCAGATGAATTCTTACCCCACTGCCTCCAGTACTTTCGAGTTCAGGTGGGAAGTGGCTAATTTCCACATAGCAAGTTGCTGGAACTTCGCTGACACCCTCGAAATGAATGGATCCACAAAGTATAATGAGTGAGTTCGCGGGAAATTTCAATATTTTGCAATACATTTCGCATGGCAGAAATAATTGTTCAGGATTCGTAGAAAAAGGTTTTTTTTTCTCCTGGGGCGATCGTCAGTTCCTCGAAAGTATTATGCGGCAAAGACTGAAAAAGTATACTTGTGAGTACCTTTCACAGTATACACGGTCATGCGCAAATTGGCCCTTCATTCAACGTGCCAAATCTCGGGTACCCTGCCCACACACCTAATCTCTTATACGCCTATGTCCCAACTACTTGCATCAATGTACAATTTGGCTTCTTATTTGGTCCAACGTCTGATTCGGTCTTTTGTTTGGTCACAGACTATTCAAATATGCTGTAGTTTGTGACCACGTTGTCTTCGAGGTGAGTGACATAAAAAGAGCCCTGTTTGAAGGTCAATCTTCTTTCCGTGATCATGCGTCAGACTTGGATGTTTGGTGGGGCTGGGAAGATACGAACTAGTGCGTAATCCGCATTACATTCACCATTGCTGTCGACCGTCGTTTGGTTATCCCCGTCTCATTAACTGTTATTTCATCATCGGTTTACGCGCTTGTACGCTGTTGGTCTCGTTAAGACATTCTTCAATATACGGGTATTGCTAGAAGATATGAAAGCGGGCTGGCGGCAGTGTAACGCGCAACCGAAACCAGCGAGCGCGCGCGAATCGAATTTGAGTTGTGTGACGGGGCGTGCTGTTGTGTTGTCGGTGCCGTCTTAGCTTTCGTTTGTGTAAGTCGTGCGCATGACTTACTGGGCCTTCGGCACATGTTTGTTCATACTGTTTCTCTCTTCAGAACTGTTGTTCGAACCCCACTTCGGAAGAGCGTTGTACCCTGGTGCGTCCACGTTGCCCGAAGGTTGGTCCGCGAAATCACGGGCGTCTAGAGTAGAGTCGGCTGGCCTTCATGTTACAGCGGTAGAGTGTTTATAAGCAGATTTGGATGCGGCGACTTTTTGTTGATTGGTGCGTGGTACGAATATGAATGCAGGTACGTTGGTCACAGATGGCTGATTTTCTTGCCAGACGTCGTAAGTGGTAGACTTCAGCGGAGTGTTCCGAACCTGCTCTTCTGAGAGTTTCCGTTGTGCGGAATTCTATAATAACCTGCGAATGTTCCAGTTGGAGAGGGGAACAGGTTACGTTCTTGGAAATCGTTTAACACGTGCGCAGTGCTACCGGAATTCGGGGGGAAATTCTGGATATTGCAATGTAGAAGCATTGACAACTTTTTGCGGGCACTGTGCTATGACGAGCAGGCGAACCGAAGGTGTACCTCATAAGTGAATATCTTGTTTCTTTTCTCACGGTGGTATGGTTTTGCAGGTGTTAAGATTTTCTGTGTGCACCCGTTATCCATGTATCGTATGAGGACGGAGGTCTGCGTATGCCCCGCAGTTATACGGTTCACAATAATCTGACACTGTCGGTCGACCCGTAAGTTCGCCCAGCCATCCGCGGGATAGAAAGTAAGGTACTGGGAGTTTTATGTGGGCTGCTGGATAGTTTTCATGAGACCCACGAAGTTATCCAATACGTTAAGCACAAATGTGGTATAGTGATGAATCGTAGTGATGTGAGTCTGTTAAGGCGCAGGGAGCGGCTACAAGGTCACCCAGACTGCAAACTGGAGATTGTAGGAAGATGTTAGAACCCATCGGATTTATGCACTTGATAAACTCAAGCTGTTGGTTTTGTCTTTTGCAATGAGAGGCTTCGGGAAACATACCTTAATATGGAAGCGTCATGATGGCGGATTCCACGGCTGTGTGCAAAAACGGAGCTCACCATTTGTGGCACGGCGTTGTTACAGATTGTAATGGTGAAGGTGGGAGCTTCTTCCGTAGTTTCTTTTCTAATGAAGTCTGCTTTGTTACAAAGTCATAGTGAAAGGCTATAACCAACCGATGTCAACGAGGGATGTTTAAACGATTGTAGTAGACAGGCATCCGGCACAGCCGGAATGTTCGCAAGAATATTTTCTGAGAGCTAAGATTTTGTTATGTTCACTTCATAGGAAGCAGAATATGACCGAAAGAAGTGGGCAATTGAAGCGCATATCTCTGAAGGAAAAGAACCTCTTGATGGAGGAAATGAGGGACCTTTGTATCACACGTCCGCAAACGTGTCCAGTGGGACAGTTACCAGCACTAACAGTCGCAACAAAGAGCTTGATTAGTGTGTACGGACTTGCCTGTTACCCATGAAATAAAACTGGACCACGTACGCAGGACGTGGTATTGTGCACCACGAAAATGGGACGAATGATAAGGTGAGGGCGGCTGATAGGTACATCAAGAGTGATTTGTCACAGAAGTCTACGTTATTTGACCGCGTGAGGGAGGTGCTGAAGCGGAATGAGTACTTGGAAATGAAATCCGAGCGGGTGGTGAAAATTCCCTCGGTAGGCGATCGAGGTTCAGCGTGTGATATGAGCGGCATCAGCGCATTTAAGCAGCTCACTCCGTATACGCTTACGAAAGCTGGGAGCAACTAGAAGAATGTTTACCTGTCGAACATGCAACCGGTAAAAGTAACACTTCTCGGTAAACACGTCGTTAATGTTGAGGGTTCAGGGTCCTGCACGTGTTTGCTATCCAGCAAGTAGGAATTACAATGCAGACACTGTGTGGTGTCGCAAAAATGACCTAATCAGGGCAAGCGATTCATTGCAAAACAGTGAGCGGTCATTACCGGATTGTTCCCAAGGCATCAGAGTGGACGCGCGCGTTCGGGATGCTTTTATTGAGGGAAAGTTGGAAATTAAAGCAAGCAAACTGACGGGGACTGGAAACCTTACTTCAACCATTTGTGGGGTTGTCCGCAGCAATGCCGGTGAGAGGTATGAATGAGCAGTGATGGCGTTGAAACAAATTCAGGAGATGGTCATATCAGGCGGAGAAGTGTTCATAGGATCGTCAAGCAGCTTTGACACCGCGGTTTCGGGGTACATATCCACTGAACCCAATGCATGCCAGCCACCATCGTCAAGTTCCCAATCGAAACACGGGAAGCAATGAATGCGAAAGACGTATCCTACAGTAGCATTTAGAAAGCTGCCAGCAGTGATGGACGATACGGAGTTTGCTTGCAGCGTCCACTTACGCCATATTCGCGGCAACTCACCATCCAAGGATTTCTCAAAAAGGAATGCTTGGCGTCCTTGCAAGCATCTTCTCCATGTTGACGATCAACATTGTTCGAGGTGCGTCCAAGAAGACTTGAATGATGAGGACTTAACGAACTGGATCCAGTGTGACAGTTGTCGCTCTTGGTGGTATCAAGAATGTGCTCAGCACCCGATTGGTCCGGACACATTCGAAAGTCGCTTTTTGGGGAGTTTTACGTTTTCACCTTAGCCGTTCGCATTGATTGCTCTCATATAAGCGCTCACTGTGTCAGCCGTATCCCCATCGNGATCGCCTTTCAGATCAACAGAAGCCCGCTGACACTGAGCAAGGAAAACCGACTGGATCCGGGAACCTTGGGCAGTTGCCTCGAACCCGTGTATCAATCGCTGAAATCGCTGATTGCGTGAGGGAGGTGCTGAAGCGGAATGAGTAGTTTTAAATGAAATCCGAGCGGGTGGTGAAAATTCCCTCGGTAGACGATCGAGGTTCTGCGTGTAATATGAGCGGCATCAGCGCATTTAAACAGCTCACTCCGTATACGCTTAAGAAATCTGGGAGCAACTAGAAGAAGAATGTTTACCTGTCGAACATGCAACCGGTAAAAGTAACATCTCTCGGTAAACACGTCGTTAATGTTGAGGGTTCAGGGTCCTGCACGTGTTTGTTATCCAGCAAGTTGGAATTACAATGCAGACACTGTGTGGTGTTGTAAAAATGACCTAATCAGGGCAAGCGATTCATTGCAAAACAGTAAGTGGTCATTACCGGATTGTTCCCAAGGCATCAGAGTGGACGCGCGCGTTCGGGATGCTTTTATTGAGGGAAAGTTGGAAATTAAAGCAAGCAAACTGACGGGGACTGGAAACCTTACTTCAACCATTTGTGGGGTTGTCCGCAGCAATGCCGGTGAGAGGTATGAATGAGCAGTGATGGCGTTGAAACAAATTCAGGAGATGGTCATATCAGGCGGAGAAGTGTTCATAGGATCGTCAAGCAGCTTTGACACCGCGGTTTCGGGGTACATATCCACTGAACCCAATGCATGCCAGCCACCATCGTCAAGTTCCCAATCGAAACACGGGAAGCAATGAATGCGAAAGACGTATCCTACAGTAGCATTTAGAAAGCTGCCAGCAGTGATGGACGATACGGAGTTTGCTTGCAGCGTCCACTTACGCCATATTCGCGGCAACTCACCATCCAAGGATTTCTCAAAAAGGAATGCTTGGCGTCCTTGCAAGCATCTTCTCCATGTTGACGATCAACATTGTTCGAGGTGCGTCCAAGAAGACTTGAATGATGAGGACTTAACGAACTGGATCCAGTGTGACAGTTGTCGCTCTTGGTGGTATCAAGAATGTGCTCAGCACCCGATTGGTCCGGACACATTCGAAAGTCGCTTTTTGGGGAGTTTTACGTTTTCACCTTAGCCGTTCGCATTGATTGCTCTCATATAAGCGCTCACTGTGTCAGCCGTATCCCCATCGCTTGCCTACATTAACCCGCGCATGCCTTACATTTTAACTTGCCCCATGCATTTATTTCGTTTTTCCCCGACGTGTCCGTTTGGGAGCTGTCATCAGTTTCATATGTTACGTTGCGGGATTAGCGGGGCTGCTGCCAAATTCAACACCTACTCAAAGGGGTGCGGCAGCGGTAACCACCTTTGCAATGGGCTGACGGGGCTCTGATACATAACTGAATAACCCTGGTGTACTGGAACATTACAAAATATACATTCACTACAATTACTTATATACGCTTTTTACAATGAAATGGGTGAGGGTGCACATGGGGAAATAGAAGCGAGTGTGCGATTTCGGGATGCATGACTACGTCCGATTCAGACATATCTGTATGGGCACACTTCCCAGTAAACGTACAATAATTGTCGATAACCTGCAGACCAGCGTGATGCGTCGATCAGGTTGCCGTAGGTCCCTAGTGTACCATAGGACGGAAGGCTCATACAGCAGTCGGTTTCACTGTCTTGCTGTAACGTTACGTTGACGGTTCATCGTCACATGATTTACGGGACATCCTACATTCCAGACACCGGCGAAACGTTCATGTAACCCTATAGTGACAGTCGATCGTCGGGCTTTTCTAAGGATCCTGGCTACAACCATGTTTCCCGCCTGTCTGTTTCGCACGCATGATCACGTGTGCGCCTGCTGCAACGTGCCCCTTACCACTTACCCGTTAGTCTCTTTTAAAAGATCGTCCGAATTGAATCTTCTCCAAAGTTTTTATCTCCAGGCACTTTCCCTTAGGCACGCCATTCAATGAAGGCCAGCAGGTTGCAGCCCACCCCGCGATTATCTTCCCTCCCTCGTTGCCAGTAGACCAGGGTTAAGCGCACACCCACTGGTCTAACGCAAGCCAACTATACGGGCAGCAGAAGGCTGACGGCCGGACAGCACTGACGCTCTGCTGTGGTCAGTCAAAAATGCAACGTCACCCTTGGACATCCGTACCACTGACAGATGCCAGTGCATGCAGCGGCGGAATAAAGCACAGTACTAACTACATTCAAAACGTCGCCTCACCTTGCAACTCCATTTGAAATTCCGGTCTCCATCACCACCACAGCAGGGGGCTATATTACCGCGAAAATGGTTCTCGTGAGGTAAATACGCAGTATATTTCAACGATCGTCCTATGTCTACCGCCACCTCTCGTTCAACTCCCATAACCGCGAGCTCCACAGCACCAGATACCAACAACACCTTTATAAACTATGTGATCTGTGTTTCCGACACTGATTGGGTACGGTACGTATGCTTCATTCAAGCATTTCCCTATCACTAATGGCGCTCGGAAGTGACTTCCAAAAGCAGCCGACCACATGATGTTTGCTCTTGAAACAAAACAGATCGCTTAGCTGGACTGGATACTTGCCACCCGAACCTATCGAGTGCACAGCAACCATTCACCAACTTCCATCTGCGACAGCTGCATCGTCCAGCAAGCTTACGCTTAAACCTCACACTAGTCGAGCTACCAAACAATAAGCTACTACAGTGGACGGAAGACAGGAAACATAAAAAATTACGACTATCGGACCACTGCCACCTGAAGAGAGAACAGTACGGGAAGCATAATTCCTCACTGTAATATTCCATCGCTAGAACAAACGGTCTTCAGGTAGGACTTTCCTCCCATGTAACTTACCTCCGGGGTAAACACCACCAACTACACGAATACTCCTCCATGATGAGACCAAACACTTCCGAATAGATACCCACCTGCAACAAAACATCACAAACCCGTGACAGTGAGCCATTTATTAGCAGCTCCGCAGAATACCATCATAAGCAGATCGATGCAACCCAAGCAGAACCTCCCAGTTAACCATTGAGACACCCTATTTTAATGATCGACAGATACCGGCATCAATAAAACACTCCAGTTCATCCCCGAACCAGTCGCATGTTGAAAATATGAGCGAGCAAACAAATCACCTCATGAATCTACCCCAACCGCACATACTATTGGCAGATCAGATGTTGCAAACACCATCCAGCTTACACCTACTGCACACTCATACAGCCAACAAACAGGCCACGTTCCCTGTTCTCTCACGCCACTCACGCACAAAATAAATGCAAACCCCTCCAGAAACCACCACTCCAAAATAGAAACCTCCGATCCCGTTTTAAATGAGCACCAACAACAACTCCGACCAATCACGACCATCTTCACAGCGAATGACTACCTTCCACCAACTCAGATGCTTATGTAAAGCGCAACCGAAAACGGCGAGCGCGCACGAATTGAATTTGAGTTGTGTGGCGGGGCGTGCTGCTGTGTTGTCGGTGCCGTCTTAGCTTTCGTTTGTGTCAGTCGTGTGCATGGCTTACAGGGCCTTCGGCTCATGTTCGTTCGTATTGTTTATCTTTTCAGAACTGTTGTTCGAACCCCACTTCGGAAGATTGCTGTTCCCTGGTGCGTCCACGTTGCCGCGAAGTCACGGGCATCCAGAGTAGAGTCGGCTGGCCTGCATGTTACAATTTTGGCACCCACGGTGGGACTCATTTCCGGATAATGTTCAGTTCATCAGATACCGAAGAGATGCCGAAGCTTGTTCGAGCGGCTGAGAAGCTGTTTCGGACAGGGGACATGCATTTCGTGTGCAACAGGAGTATGGACTCCCAGCACCAGAGAAATACACGGTTGGAGAGGACTTCCATAGTTGGGAAGCCCACGTGCGCCGCTACGTGCGGCATTTTAACCCAGACCAGCAGGTGGACATCGTATTGACTTTGATTTCTCGTGGGGCTTACGGCAAAATCGTTGACTGATATTCCGGAGAATCTTGAGGACCTATTCCACTTTCTGCGACGAAGGATCGCAGGTCTGCGCCCTGCGGTTGAATATCGGAAGAAATTTCATGAGGGACGTCAGCTTAGCACGGAAAGATCGATGGATTATATGCAACAATTGAGGAGACTCGCGAGGATTGCGTTTGTGGAAGAGACAAGAGCAGAAAGAAGGTCGCATTGTAGAGCGGTTTTTAGAGGGAATTCGTCAACCGCAATGTCAACGCAAATTTCTCATCCGCTCTCCCAAAATCTCGGCTAAGGCTGAGAAGCTGGCTGAGCTGTCAGACCAAGTGGAACATGTTGAGTCCGGGGATGAAAATTTTGCTTGTGTGACTCAGAGCACCCCCGTTGACCGATTTCAGGGTCAGATAGTCCGCAGAAGCGCTTACACAAGAGGCGGACATTGTACACAATGCCATCCGAAAGTGAAAGCGCCTGACTGGCAGACATGTTTCACCTGTGGCCGGCATGGACACCTGGCGCGTGGGTGCCCATTATCCGCCCGGAAGCGTACACATGCCGGTAAGTCTCCTGTATGCCAATCGCGTATTCCTTTTGTTTCGAAATGTGAGGATAAAGATGTTGCATTATGTCCTGTTCTGAAAGCAAAAGTTGGCGGTCGTGACTTTGAATGTCTGTTAGATTCCGGGTCCGTATGCAGCCTGCTTGATAAGGAGACATACACCATCTGTCAGTTTGATGCAATAGCGGGGCCTGGCAGCCAGGTTCTAGCCGTGAACGGACAACCGTTACATATATTGGCGTGCGTTCGCGGGACAGTGCAGATAGGAAAGTGGACGTGTACACTGAATTTCTTCGTTGTTCCGAAGTTACCGTTTCATGTCGTGCTGGGCAGTAACTATTTGATAACCATGCAATGTATCCTGGACCTACCTAACCTGGCCGTACAGGTATATGGCGAGCGTTTTCCGTTGGAACCTGTGTACAAAACACTGGCAGGTGTTGTGGAGGTCCGTACAGGACAGCATGTAACGAAGGGGGAAGTGCACGCTGAGTTCGAATGGCAGAAATTTAGGAGCACCATCATCTCACACCTCCCAGCACACCTAGCACAGAGAGTACGGGATGTAATTGAAAAGCATCGGGCGATATTCTGGTGGGAAGGACAGCCGCCTGGACGCACTCACTTTGTGCGACACAGAATTGACACGGGGGAGGCACACCCGATCCGGCAAGCGGCTCGTCGCTTACCAGTCCATCTTCAGGGCCAGGTGGAACAATTATTAACAGACATGTTAGAGAAAGGCATTATCCGGCCGTCAACATCTCCATGGGCGTCTCCGGTAGTATTAGTCAAGAAAAAGGATGGCTCCTTAAGATTATGTGTTGACTATCGCCAGTTAAACGCGGTAACCAAAAAAGATTCGTTCCCACTACCACGTATCGATGACACTATCGATGCTCTTTCGGGCACCGAGTGGTTTAGTACCCTTGATTTGGCCTCTGGTTACTGGCAGGTGGAAGTGGAGCCCAGTGATCGCCTGAAAACCGCGTTTGTGGTACCCTCTGGTCTGTACGAGTTTGAAACCATGCCATTTGGATTGACGAATGCCCCGGCCACCTTTCAAAGATTAATGCAACAGGTGCTCGGAGACCTGATCCCGAAGCAGTGTCTGGTTTATTTAGATGACGTCATTGTACACGGACGTACCGTTGATGAACATTTGCATAACCTATCCAACGTCCTTTCAAGACTAGCGGAGGCTGGACTGAAATTGAATCCAGCCAAATGTTCGTTTATGCGGACCGAAGTAAAATATTTAGGACACGTCATCTCACAGTCCGGTGTGAGCTGTGATCCCGAAAAGGTGCGTAAGGTGAAAGAATGGCCAACTCCTGAGAGTGTTGAGGAAATTCGTAGTTTCCTTGGGTTGGCTTCTTATTATCGACGATTCGTTCCCCGTTTTTCTCACATAGCTAAACCTCTAACATTGTTGACGGAAAAGGGGCGAGTATTCGAGTGGTCCGAAGATTGTCAACAGTCGTTCGATCGATTAAAAGATGCGTTATGCACTGCCCCCATTTTGGCACTCCCAGACACAAGAGCGGACGCGAAAATGTTTATCTTGGATACTGACGCCAGTGACGTCGCTATAGGGGCTGTACTATCTCAGTTAGACAATAATGATAAAGAACATGTTATTGCCTATGGAAACCGAAACCTCAACAGAAGTGAAAGGAACTATTGTACCACTAGAAAGGAGATGCTCGCTCTAGTACATTTTATTAAACACTTCCGTCACTATCTCCTCGGAAGGCGTTTCTTGGTTCGAACGGACCACTCATCACTCCAATGGCTGCAGAATTTTAAGGACCCGGAGGGGCAAGTTGCACGTTGGCAAGAGTTTTTACAAGAGTACAACTTTGAATGTAAACACAGGCCTGGTCTGCGTCACCGAAATGCTGATGCATTATCTAGAAGACCGATTCGCGACCATGGCGATTGCCCCTCATGCACGAGGTACTCCATGGCGATCACCATCAGGCCAGAGGAGAATAATCGATGGGCTGCCATTCAAAGTAGCGATGCAGATCTACAAATCATATACAGACGAATAAAAGAGGGGGGGCCACGTCCGACCACCCAAGAGATGGCAGGAAGTAGTTGGGAGGCGCGTTGCCTGTGGTCGTTGTGGAACCATCTCTATATAGCCGATAATGTCCTTTATTATCAATATGGCCCGACATATGAAAGCCAAATTGTGGTCCCAGAATCGGCGGTTCGAAGTGTTTTGCAGGAACTGCATGAGAATTTGGGGCACGCGGGCCAGAACAAACTTGAAGAAGCCGCGAAACGACGTTTCTGGTGGCCCCACCAACGAAGAGACGTCAAGGATGTGTGCAGTAGTTGTGGTCTGTGTGCACAAATTAAAAACCCCAAGAGACAACAATGCGCACCGTTACAGAGCATGCTGACGGGGTATCCGAATGAAATAGTAGAAGTTGACATCGTCGGGCCACTACCAGAGACCACCCGAGGGAATAGGTACATTCTCGTGATGGTAGATCATTTCACTAAATGGTGTGAAGCGGTGCCAGTGCCACGAGCGGATGGCGGAACTACCGCCAAATTCATTTTCGACCACTGGATCTCGCGCTGGGGCGCCCCAACTCAATTGCACACTGACAGAGGGTCAAATTTTGAGAGTACAATGATGCATGAACTGTGTAGAATACTGGGCATAAGGAAGACAAGGACGACCGCCTATCATCCGCAGGGTAATGGTGCTGTGGAGCGCGTCAACCGCACCCTGAAGTCCCTCTTGAAAGCGTTTGTGAGTTCAGAAAACACCCGCTCATGGGACGAAGCCGTATCTCAGTGCCTGCTCGCATACCGTGCTAGCGTCCACTCTTCTACCGCACAATCACCGCACTACCTGCTGACGGGAAGAGAGATGCGACTGCCGTCCGACTTGCTGGTACCCAGATTGTCGCCAGATAACCTATTAGCCTCAGACTATTGCGTTCAGCTACGTGACAAACTGGCGAAAGCATATGCGTTAGCACGGGAACACCTGCGGACGGCCCAAAGGAGACAGAAGGATTACTACGATAGAAAAGCATATGGAAGCCCCTTGAAGCCCGGCGATAAAGTTTGGTTGCGTGCAGAAGCCCCAGAAACTGGAATTCCAAAAAAATTGTTTCATGAGTGGAAGGGGCCATACGTTGTGCACGACATCATTTCCGAATCCACCTGCACTATACGGGACGTTAACGACAATGGGTCCGGACTCAGAGTGGTACATTTCAATCGTTTAAAGCCTGATACCACAGGACAGGATCGATCAACTAATTGCGAGGAGTTAGAAGTAGCTGGGGAGTGCACTGTACCGCCAGAGGGAGGGCAGTCCGGAGCACTGCGGCCAGTGCTCTCGACGGGGGGGAGTAGTGTAGTAGCATGTAGTGCGCCGCCATGTTGTTTTGCCACACATACTCCCTTCCGCTTCCTTTCAGGTCCTCGAACACGTGGGTTGGCCGCGTCCGTGCAACGGGCTGAGGAAGGTGACCAACCAGAACCTGAGGTCGGCGGTCAGTGAGCGTGAGACCACGTCTGATTGGTGGGAACTCCCGGACCGTGGGACCCCGTATATATATATATATATATATACATATATATATATGCACAAGGACACGTTGTTGATCGAACTCTCTCGGTATCCGTGTTGCGTTAATACACGTTTCTTTTTGATTCGTGGTTTTACCTATTCTGTGAAGTGGACCGATTTGTGCTCGATTGCGAACGTTAGACATAGTGTGCACTGTAACCTGTGATTTACCCAATTGGAATGATACATTTTGAAATATTTATGTGCTTATAAATATGTACGTTGAACACGCTTTCCTGAGCGTGTTTCTCACGAATGCGTCTAGAAATACACCATTATTGTCATTATTATGATCGTTCCGGCGGATACAACGTGTTAGTGTTTGAGGTAATGCAGAGCTGCAGCTAGAAAAATAACGTCCGTTATCCTGACGACATACCTCATTAAGCGGCCCTGGTTACCACGTTGCCCGAAGGTTGGTCCGCGAAGTTACGGGCATCCATAGTGGAGTCGGCTGGCCTGCATGTCACACAGTTGTAACGCATTTCGCTGTCTTGTGATTGACGCTACTTCATTTTTCCACTGTGTAAGTTCTGTGAATGACTTACTTGCCCTCTGGATCATGTTTGTGCCCCTGTAGAGTTTTTCTTCTTGGTTTTGTTCACTTACGATGCTTCACTATAGTACAACAACATTTTACGTTATCTCTGCAGGTTGTTCGAATTGATTAAAAATGACCTT